>CAUYPK010118619.1:0-36383 GCA_963574355.1 Loris lydekkerianus
GGGTGGTGCCTGTGGCTCAGTGAGTAGGGCGCCCGCCCCATATACCGAGGGTGGCGGGTTCAAACCCAACCCCGGCCAAACTGCAACCAAAAAATAGCCGGGCGTTGTGGCGTGCGCCTGTAGTCCCAGCTGCTCGGGAGGCTGAGGCAGAAGAATCGCAGAAGCCCAAGAGCTGGAGGTTGCTGTGAGTCCTGTGACTTCACGGCACTCCACCGAGGGTGGTAAAGTGAGACTCTGTCTCTACAAAAAAAAAAAAAAAAAAAAAAAAAAAAAGGGGTGACCTGGCGACTCCTGAAGCTCCTTTGGATCTGATTGTTCTGATCCATTATGTGAGCTATTGCAAATATTTCTTTCTTTCTTTTTTTTTTTTGAAACAGTCTCACTTTATTGCCCTTGGTAGAGTGCTGTGGTGTCACAGCTCACAGCAACCTCAAACTCTTGGGCTCAAGCGATCCTCGTGCCTCAGCCTCCCAAGTAGCTGGGACTAAAGGCACCCACCACGACACCCAGCTATTTTTTTGTTGCAGTTATCATTGTTGTTTACCAGGCCCAGGCTTGGCTCAAACTCACTAGCCCTGGTGTATGTGGCTGGTGCCATAACCACTGAGTTGTGGGCACTGAGCCATATTGCAAATATTTCTAATAAATCTTTTTCTGCCTAAACAAGCCATATTTAATCAACAAACAGCAGGCATTATGAAACTAAACTAGCAATTCTCTTATTAAAAATATGAACAAAAATATATAATTGATGAATCTGTATGTTGGAAATTCTGCTTTGGTTTTTTGATTATTGTGTTTGTGTTTGTCATTCACAAGAGTATGTGACAGTGTGCATCTGTATGAGGATGAATTTATCTTAGGTCAGGAATGTGAATTTGAAGATAGAAAAAAGTGACAGCAAAAATATCACCCTGCAGTGTGAACCCTTCATACGCTCTCTTTATGGTAAGGCTGGAAATATGGCTTAGAAAGTATAGTTTGCAAGAACATGACGTATAGAGCTGTGGAAGCAGACTAATAAAAATCCCTTTTTTTTTTTAGAAGGAAGAAAAGTTAGATATGTGAGTCTTACTTTAAACAGGGAATCAGCTTTCATGAAAAGAGAAATTGTGAAGCAAATCAGACCTAAAAGTATGCATTTTTGATTCAAACAATGTGTTGTTAATTACTTCTCTTTGATGGTAAGGAAAGCAAAGCAAGCAAAATATGTAAGCCCATGGACCTAAACAAAAACTTGCTTTCTAACAAATCAGTTTGTGACAACCTTTCAAGTTAGACTAAAACTTGCTTCTGCTCAACAATAATTGGCAGATTCCAGGGATGTGCTGCCAGCCGTTCATTGTCAAAAGAAACAGACTTGTCTGCTCCATACTGTTTTATTAGTCAACTAGGTTGTCAACCTTGGGGCTGTCAAAATCATGAAACATATTTGGATAATTATGAGAAGACAGAAAGCATGACTGGCATGGAATAAAATGATGGTTCAGAACTTGAACTTGGCTTTCTTCACACAAAGTTAAAATTAATTTAAACTAAGTTCTTGGTTTAACCATCTTTAGAAATCTTGAGTATACACATATATTTTAAAGATGGTCCTTTTATTTTATTGTCTCCCTTTTGTTCAAGATGAAAAATAAACATCAAATGAAAGTGCCTCTGACCATTTCTAAAATAATTTGGAAATTTGGTTACACTTTGGAAATTTGGTTACATGAATGCTTGCTTCTCTGTGGCAGCAGATGGAACCCTTTGGTAATTTTCTTGCAACCAGATGACAGGAAGCAAGATGGGCTTGAAGGTTGGCTTTGAAGTGGGCTTGATGGAAGTAAGAGCTCACAGACTCATGACAGGGCACTATTATCATTAATATATTTTTATGTGCTACTTATTAATTATAAAGTCACTTTTATTCTATCATCACTTTTTTTTTTTTTTTTTAACTATAGATTAGCATTTGGAACTGCAGGGGCCAGTGGAATTCCTGGAGTTGGAATATTAATTTTATTTTGAATCACAGTCATTAGTTGCCCACTTATTATTTGAAAATGTCTGGCATGTGATTATTTAAAGATATTCAAAAACATATCTGGATAATTTAAGTGGGGTTGTATAAGTGTCAGTATCTATAACTTCTTACTACTTTCTAGACTAGCATACTCCAATTACAAATTAAAAGGATGTGAAATATTTAGGTTCCCTTATTACAATGGAGAAGTGAATACTAATTCTATGTGTTTTGCGATAAGGTAGTACTCTTCCTTGAGCATGGCCAGCCATCTTAAGCCAAGAAATACACTTCTATGAAGTGTCAAATCACTAGCTCCAAATCAAATTCTATCAAGTTGTTGCCCGTGTAATCAGCTGTCATCCTCAGTAACAAGGAGACAATGCCCTACTTTCACTTTATTCCTGCTGGAGAGTCTCAGCTTGAGAGTCTGGATAAGGTTCAAGGATGAAACAGGGAGGCCGCCTTATATAAATAAAGGAAATGAAATTCTGGGGTTGTTCCCTCCCCTTCCTCATCTCTACCTCCTGTGTCCCGGCACATACTTCTTCCTCCTCCGTGTCAATGAAGTTTGGTTGAAGGAGGTCACATCTTACTGTGCTGTTTTACTTCATTCAGATTTGTTATCATCTCGTCATCATTAATTAGGTCATTCAGAGGCTTCACCTTCTCAGAAGGAAGAGTGAGTTCACAGGCAGCTTTTCTCTTGAGAATTCTGATTGATACATTATCCTGAGCCACATTTTTGTCTGGTTATTAGGTGTGACCCTAGATGCTGATCAGTCCTGTCTCTACTTGGTATAGTTCCTATATTTATTTAGTTGAAGAGGGTTATTCTCAATTCTCTATATCTACTATTTCCTCTTAAACACAGAAATATATAGCCATAATTTATAGGTAGTATATCTGAAGGGAAATAAAACCTATTTATTATAAACTCATAGATATATACCCATGTATATCAACCGTGATCATCATTATTATTTTTTCATTTATGAGGAGAGCAAATATTCTGTGAAGTTATCTTCACTGAAGATTTAGAATAAGTAACTGAGAATAGGAGTATGCACTCTTTTAATTATTTTATTTTATTTTATTTTACTTTTGGTTGTAGTTTTTGGCTGGGACTGGGTTTGAACTCACCACCTCTGGTATATGGGGGGGTACCTCTTGTCTGATGGTTTGAGGAGTAATACCTCCTCTATTCATGTAACAAATTAGATATCTTGTCAAGGTTCCTTCCAGTTTTATAATTGCATAAAATAATTTATCATTTTCTGAATTTAAACAAGAAAGAAAACTCCAAACACTGTTTCTAAGAAGAGTTTAGTTTAATTTTATCAGTCTCAGTTATTTTAATTTTTTTTTGTCATCTGAGGTTCCAAAAGAAAAACATTAAATGGATAATTTTCTGTATGTTATTTAAAGATATTTGAGAAGTTGATAGCATAGAACAGGTCCAGAAAAAACAGGAGGGCAAAAAGTAAATGGAAAAGAAATCAGTGTAGGCAAAAGAAAGAGAGGGCAGGACTTGACATGCCTCTTCCGGTGGACAGGCTCACTGGAGTTTCAAACATTATTACGTTTCTCCAGCAGGGGCTTCAAGGTTCTTCTGATTTTGGTACAGGGGATTTATTCTAATAAACAAGAACAAAGCATGAAAATTGCTGTTATTCAAGCATTAGGGAGAGACGGACAAATTTTGAATTTTTTCATTTCTTGATAGAATATCATTCATCTGATTAACATAACCATCTAAGAATTTTAATTAGCTACCTCATTTCTCTCTTTTGGCACTTGTCATTCTCTCTTAACCTCCTTGTTCTAATTCTTTTTAAAAGCTCCATCTTTCCTTATTCATTTTTTTGAATAAAATAAGATTATGGAATAAAATAGGAGTTGTCTAAAGCATCTTTAACTTGATGTTTCGCTTTTGTGGGAGTCTGGCTCTGAGTTTAACATTTGGATACATTTGGAAGAACCTTCTGGATGTAATTTTAGAAGTGTTGGGAAGAGCTTATACCTCTTCTGCTCCCTTTTATCCCAACCCATTTCTCTCTGATTTGATTGCTAATGTCTGCAATTTTATCCTCTGGATTTGCTTCCTTTGATGTTAAAGTACAGACACATTTTGGAAGAATGACTACTCATACTTTATTGTGAATGAGGCTCAGGGGTTGGGTTTTGAGAAAGTGGTTGAGATAAGAACAAGAGATCTAGCAGCTGATATGGATGTTGTTGTGACAATGTTGATGGAAAGACTGATGACTGCATAGTCCAGTCTGCTGGTCACTACCCATAAACTTGGAGTCACTTATCACCCCTGAATCTCAACTGTCACATATGAAGTATAGGATAATACCCACTGAATGGGCATGGCGTGGGGTGTTTGGCACACCTTTGGAGTTCGGGGCCATACCTATAAGACAGACTCTACCTAACAAATTCAAATATTTTGACCTGGTTGTTTGTACCATCACATTAACCTGAAAGAAATGTAGGGTAATAATGCTGATTATTATTTGGAGCCTCAAGTGAGAGAATATGTGTGGCAAAACTTTTATAAACTATGATGTGCTATGCAAAGTAAAGGTATTAAAGGACATTACCAGAGGGGAGAGGAAACGTGCCTCTACCCATGTCACAACTGAAGTGGATTCTGACATCACTCTATAATCACACTCAGTGTGTGTTGGTTGATATTTATTTATTTATTTTGGAGATAGGGTCTTGCTATTTTGCTGGTTTAGACAGCAGTAGTGTCACTACAGCTCACTGCAACCTCCAACTCTTGGGCTCAAATGATCCTCTTGCCTTAGCCTCCTAAGTAGCTAGAAATACAGGTAGGCACCACAACACCTGGTTAATTTTTTTTTTTTTTTTTTTTTTTTTTGTAGTTTTTGGCCGGGGCCAGGTTTGAACCTGCCACCTCCTGAATATGGGGTTGGTGCTCTACTCCTTTGAGCCACAAGCACTGCCTCACCTGGTTATTTATTTTATTTTATTTTATTTTATTTTTTTGAGACAGAGTCTTACTTTGTCATCCTTGGTAGACTGCTATGGCATCATAGCTAACAGCAACCTCAACCTTTTGGCCTCACCTGATCCTCATGCATCAGCCTCCCTAGTAGCTGGGACTATAGGCACTGGACACATCTCTTGGCTACTTATGGAGATGGGGTCTCACTGTAGCTCAGGCTGATCTCGAATTCCTGAGCTCAAACAGTTTTTTTGCCTTGGCCTATTAAAATGTTAGAATTATGTGTTTGAGAAACCTGTGCTCATTGCATTTACTTTAACTTTATAGCCATCTTTCTCCTTCGTTTTCTTCTCCACGCCAGCCCCTGCCATCTAGCTTCTGTCCCCGAGTGGCGGAATGCGGAAGAGTAGAGGTAAGAGCTGTGTCCGTTCCCAGGAAGTTGGTAAGGATGGCTACCCAAACACAATTCATTCTTTGCCTTCAAGGTTTTACCTTTGCCTCGAGCCTACTCTTCAGTAGGAGAAAATTATTTAGGTTTGTGGGAAGCTCATTCTTTAGGGATAGGCTTATTCATCAAACTGCAACTAGAATTGTCAAAGTAATATGGCAAAAGGTTAGATTACATTTCAAAGAATTGTCCTAACAACTTCAAATGGAGATGGCATCATTTAAATATGATTAGTTTGTACATATAGTAGTTGTTTCCCTTCCTGCTATTCAAGAAGGACATTCAGTACGAATAAATGAATAAATGCCTGCTATCACACAGCCAGGAGCACTCAGCAGAGATGTACATGTGTAGTAGGCCCCAAAATGAGTCCTAAAGATGTCCACACCTTCATTTTTGGAACTGGTGAAGATGCTATTAATATATTACCTGGCAAAAGTGACTTTGCAAATGTAATTAGAATAGTTGATTATCCTGAATTATCCATGTGGGCCCTGTCTAATCACATGAACCCTTAAAAGCAGAGAACCTTCTGTGGCTGGAGGCAGAAGAGAGGTGCAGCAGAAGACAGAGAGATGGTAAACGTGAGAAAGCTGTGACACGATGTTACTGGCTTTGGGATGCAAGGGGAAGGGACATAGGCCTTCCATAGCTGAAGGTGGTCCTTAGTGGATAGCCAGCAAGGGAACCTACAATCATAAGGAAATAAATTCTGCCACTAGGCTAAATGGGCCTGGAAAAACTTCAGTCTTTCTGGAATAAGAGCTCAGGTGGCTGATGCCTTGATTTTGGCCTTGTGAAATTGGGAGCGAGAAACCAGCTGAGCCAACCTGGTCCTCTGATCTATAGAGACTGAAAGACAAGATATTTTCATTTTTAAAACCACTCAGTTTGAGGTGACTTGGTATAGTGGCAATAGAAAATGAATACACTGTGTAAGAGAGAGCTGGATGGCAAATTATTGCCTGCTGTTTCAAACGGCCACCCAGGGATGTTCCATTTAGCCTTCATGTTGGAATAACTTTTTTTCTGATTACATCATAAGAACATATAGCACATGAGCATTTAAAAAATATTTTTGATAAATCAGGTGGGATTTTTAAAATTCCAAAATATTAAGGGGGCATTGATATTTTTGTTACATGAATAGCTTTTATAATGCTTAACCCAGGGCTATCAGTGAGCCCATCACCTGAACAGTGTTCATTGTATCTGTTAGGTAGGCCCCTCCTTCTTCTCTCTCCTCCCCACTTCTTGGTTTGCAATGACTTTTACTTCTGTCTGTGTCTATGTGTGCCCATCCATTATTTCTAATTTATTAGAGAGTACATGTGGTGCTTGTTTTTTCATTTCTGAAGATAGCCACATAACTCTTTTAGCAAGTACCTCAGTTTCAAAAGCTTTTGACTAAGGCATGACTGCTTTATTTTTCAGTTGTCCCTCCTCTGCTTTCTCATGGTGAATCTTGTGCACGGTTCTGTCTCTCCCTCCCTAAAATAAAAATAAAAATGCCACGTACATTTAGTGAAATGTGCTATTCTTTAATGTACAGCTTGGTAAAGTTTTCAAATGTAAACACCAGAGAACCAGCACCCAGGCAGAGGCATAGAATATTCCCATCACTTCAGTGGGTGCTCCTGTATCCTTTCTGCCACTCGCTGGTCCCTCCTTGCCCCATTCCAAGGCAGTCACTCTTTTGAATTACATCATCATTGATTAGTTTTGCCTGTTGTTGAAATTCACATGAATGGAATTTTACATTATGCACTTTTATATCTGGCTTCTTTCACACAACATAATGTTTTTTGAAATTCATCCATGTTATTATGTCAATAGTTTATTATTTTTTTCTGATGGGACTAATTTGCAATAGTTTATTCTTTTCTTCATATATTGTACAGTATTCTGCTGCATGCATGAACCTGTATTTATTTATTCTTCATTCTCCCATGGATGGTTATGTGGGTTGTTTCTAGTTTTGAGCTTTAATGAATAAAGAGCCAAGTGCCTTCTTGTGTCTTTTGGTTGACACATATACTAATTAGTAAAATTTCTAGGTTATAGGGTAGATCAACCTATACTTTAAACTAGATTATGCCAAATACATGCTTCACAATTGGTGAATTATGTCTAGCCATTTTCATGTGATGTATTATTATTGATAGAAACTTTTATTTACTCAAATAAGCTAAGAATCTACTTACAGGTATCGTACAAGAAGTATGCTGTGTGCATGTAAGTAGAACTCTATTCTTTTGAAAAAGAGGACCTACCTCAGAAAAGCAACTCATGATTTGAAACAAAGCAGATGTAGGAAATGTCGCTTTCTGAAAACTTAGAAAGGTGATCCTGTTTCTCTCTGTATTGTATTTTGCTTTGTCGCATTTTCTTCTCTACTGAACTTGATAAAGACTATTCTTCCCATCTTATGACCTTCCTTTATGTCTGGACATCACTGTGGTCAGCATGAGGAAGCACAGCACGAGCATCTGTGATTTCACTGAAGCAGCAACTTTTCTTTCCTTATCTCTGAGTGCCCAGGAAAACCCAACCCTCTGTTTTGGGAAGAGGCTTATAAGCCCTTTGGCCTTCTCAAAAGAGGGGTTGCATCTGCACTGAGCAGTTTGAATGGGTCTCTGAAAAGTCTGGGAGCACAATTCACAGGCAACACAGGTATAAGATGGCAGTCAGTGGGGTCTCTGCCAGTGGTGAGATGCTCCCTCTGTGGCCTCCTCCAGTCTGGGATTGGCTCCCAATCCTTGGCCTTCCTCTCATTGTTCCTTGGCCTGTCAGTATCACCTCTGCTCCTTTTCATGTCCAGGTCCAGGCTGCTGTCTCTTACCCAACCCCCTCATACTCTCTACTTTCTTTATAATTCTCTTGTTGTCATAAATACTCTGGGTGTTACTTCCTTTAAGCCTTCTCCTTTGATCTTTTGACAATAATCAGGAGTCAAAATATAAGCATTACTTTCCCTTCTCAAGGCAATACGGATAACTTATTATAGCCCAGAGGGTGTGTCCCGAAGAAGGCAGTCTGCTTGTGCCTGGAAATGGGGGTCTGACCTCTGAGCTCACCTGGGCCAAGAGAATGGGGGCTCCCTGTCTAGCCCTGAGTGGTGGAATCCTGTTATCAATGCCAACTCACTACCGCCTAGGGGACAGAGTGAAACCCTGTCTCAACAAAACAAAAACAAAAACAAAAACAAAAACCAAACGTATTAATCTTATCCCCAAACACCCAAGTGTAACCATCTTGCCATCACACTCATGATCTCCAGAAGCATGCTATGACAGAATTAGCATCTATCTAGTGCAAGATTTCTCATTTTAGGGGAAGGACAATACATTGTATCTGCAGGTGATAAGTGTTTGAATCCCAGTAATCTTCAGTAGCTGTGTCATTTGAAAAGACTTTTAGAGCAGCAGTTCTCAACTAGGCAATTTGTTCCTTCTCATACTTTCTCAGAAGACGCTTGATAATGTCTGAAAACATTTTTTAGTTGTTACAGTCAGGGTAGGGCTAGGAGGAGTTTCTGATGGCATCTCTGGTGGGCACAGCCCAGGAATGCTGACATCCTACAATGCACAGACAGCCCCCCACAACAAAGGTCAACAGATCCCAAATATCAGCAGTGTTGCGAAAACTTGGACTAGTGGCAAGGAGACAATTCTAGGATACAATGAAGTTGGAGAGGAATGGAAGATGGAAAGGTTAGAAACTAAGATAACCAATAAAACAGTGCTCAGGATTTCAAAGGCAAATAAATGTATGAATACCCAATCTTGTAGTTTTTGCCAATTTCTAAATAGAATTTTGGAAAAGTGATATTTTAAGTTAAAAATAAAAACATTATTGGAGGCTAAAGTATGCTTGGGGGAAAAAGAGAGCAGAGCTTAGCCTAGTAAGAACATAAAGAAACCACATTAGGTATTTTAACTGAATTTCTCCATCATTGGTTTACAGAACATCACTGAGGTTTGGAGCCCTGGGATGGGATGGTGAGGGTGACATCACTGTAATTAAGTATCATGAGTTAAATGAGAGGGATAAACTGTGGCTAAAAATCTAAGAGAATATTTTTGTAAGAAGATGTAAAAAGATAACTATAATATGACTTACCAAATGCCTTAAAGTAATAGATTACTGTTTTGTTAGCTCATAATTTATTCTGGCAGTCTGTTTAGCCATATGCACAGTCTCTGAATATGATTTAAATGTTAAGTCCTAATTATGAAACTCTAATTCAAAACAATTTTAAGTAAGCCTGTTGAGAATTAATGTGAATGCAAATCATGAAGTCACTCTCATTAGGGAAATACATGTTAATTTTAATATTGAACCAGGTGCAAACCTTTCTAAACTAATATCAAGTAGAGCTACATTAAAAAAATGGCTCAAGTTTTTAAAAGATTATGTTCTGCTAACTTGAGTTATCTAGGAATATGTTAACAGCTACCTAATCTCTTTATAAACAATTTTGAGATGATTTAAAAATACATAAATTATTAGAGGCCTTCTAAAGTTTTAGGACTGATTTCCTTGGCTTCATTAGCTTCTGTCTTGTTTTAACAGGATTTCTTTATATATATTGAATTATGGAGTCAACTAACTTGGTCAGTGTGCTGGGAGGGTCACTACACACGCCCTTTTTAAAAAATTGATCAACCTCTGAAAAGAAGAAAGACAATTCAATTCTTCCAACTGAATTGAGGAGAAAAATGAATACATCAAAGCTGTGTGAAATTCTTTCCAGTTGGCATGCACAGTGAATGTAGCTAATAATAACCTCTTGAATTTTCTGTCAAGCACATCAATATATCTCTTTATCCATTATAGACACTATTGTAACAGCTATTCATTCATTATTTATCCACTTACCATTTACTGAAATCTTAAATTTGTGCTCAGTCAGTGCACTGCAGATAGGGACAAAAAGACATGTAAGATCCAGCTTATTGTCTTGCAGGAGAGACTGACATTACAAAGTACACTGGTGCAAGGTTCTGTGAGGTAGATATTCATGGAGGAGAGGAGGGAGCGATTCACCTGAGCAGTAGCCTGGGGCACGAAGAGGAGGCTTATAAATCCTTTAGAACATTGGAATTTATTTTGAGGATGATGGAAAGAAGTATTATTCTAGATATATTTTAAAGGTAGAGGTAAAAGATTTTGTGGCATGGAGTCAAAGAGAACAGTGAAGACTGACTTTAAAGATTCTGGTGAGAGTAATTAGGTTGAAAACACAATTTATGGAGATTGAGAAGATTGCAGATGGAGGAGGTTTGAGGAGAAATTGGCTTTTGGACATGAAAAATGTGACATGACAATTAGATAACCAAGTGGAGATTGAAACAGGTAGTTGGGATAAGTAGGTTTGGAATTCACGGGAACAGGGTCCACTGGAAATTTACATTTATGAATATTAAGCATATAGATGGTATTTAAAGCCATCAAACAGGAACAATCCCCCAATGAGCAAATACACACAGTAAAGAGAATAGATGAATGCTTCCCCAAAGTAAGGTATAGAAGCTGGGAAGACTGAAAAGGGTGAGACCATTATGATAGAAAGAGAATCTCAAGAGAGCGTGCATGCAGGACACTAGACCCTCCAGACAATGTCTGAGGTGGGAGTAAAGGGCCCTTGTCAAAGGCTACTGACAGGTTTAGAAACAGGAGGACTGAGAATCAATTAAGGCTGGCAATGTGGATGTCACTGTAATCTTGATGAGAGCAGCTTTGGTTGAAGGGTTGAGATAAAAGCCTGATTTAAGTAGGTTTGGAGAAAAAATGGAAGATGGAAAAATGATGAAATCACATATAATCAACTCTTTAAAGACATGTGCCTAAAAAAGGAACAGAGAAATGGGGCAATAGCTAAAAGTTTGGAAATAGCCAGAGAAGAACGTAGCATTGAATTTTTCTTTCTGTAAAGATTGGAGACATCTCTGCGCATTTGCGTGCCGATGGAAACAATCCAGTAGAGCAAGAGAAAGTAAAGATGCAGACCAGGGGCAGGGACCTTTTTGAGAGAAGTCCTTGAGAAGGTGGGATCATTGAATAGATGGGGAAACTGGCCTCCAACAGAGGCACAAATAGTTCACCTGCTGGAACATGACCCACATGACAGGTGTGTGTGCGAGCAAAGTAGCCAGCAGATTAGGTGGTGGGAGCATTTTTTAGTATATGTAAGCATGAGGATAGGTGCCGCAATTCTTTTCTTCCACCCTGGCTAATAGTATACTTTTCCTGGAAGCCTTGAATGTTCTCAATTCTAGCTATACTTTCTTTTTCTGCCCTGTCCCCTATTTTTGAGACAGAGTTGTGGTGCCATCCTAGCTCACAGCAAACTCAACCTTAAACTCTTGGGCTCAAGTGATCCTCCTGCCTCAGCCTCCCAAGTAGCTGGGACAATATGTGTCCACCACAACACCTGGCTAATTTTTCTATCTTTTTAAGTAGAGATGGGATCTCGCTCTTGCTCAGGCTGGTTGCCAACTCCTGAGCTCAAGCAATCCTCTCACCTCCACCTCCCCAAGGGCTAAGACTACAGGTGTGAGCCACCATACTCGGCCTCCACTCCATTTTTAAAATTTCAAAATATTAGGGCATGCAAATAATTTTGGTTACACGTTTCAGTTTTGTTATTCAAGTTGCACTTTCAAAGAGCTCTTGAATAATACTTGTTCCTAGGGCTTAGCTCCTGAAATATTGGTCTGGATACTAACATAACAAAATAATTCACTTCAGGTCATTGAGAAGCACTGGGCTAGATGGTGTATGTAAAATTCTATGCATAGTGAGTGATTAGAAAATAGGGTCAATTTTTTTTTTTTTTTGGTGGTATCAGTACTGTCAGAAAGCAACAAGACTCTAATATTAAGGACTGCAGGCTGAGTCCTCCTAAAATCATCCACCAACACTGAGTGCAGTGTGTCGGAAGTTTTCTGTGGAAAACAAGGAAAGGATGTGAGATTGAGCTGAGGGAGAAGTCAAGTGACAAAGTGGGCTGTGTGGTAACCTCTGTAGACTTCCCGGAGGAACAGGGAACTGAAAATGCTCTGTTATCATTGTTGGGCATGGAGTTGAAACCACCTGGCCTCCATTTATCAGTCACTGGTTGTGACTCTCTTGGGGAAGGGCATGACCTTAGGAGACGCTTTGCTGATGAGCATGACTCTGAAGGACCTGGCAACTGAACAAAAAATGCTTCCTCAGAGGAGCCTCTCGAGGGAGGCTGACAGTGCCCACCACATACATATCTTAGACCAGGTTGTGGTCGAAGATATAGGGACATTGGAAAACATGAGTGTCCTCTCTGAGTCCCAGGAGGCTCACTTACAGTTAGTTTTTTTTTTTTGTTTATCAGAGTATTAATCAGTGTTATTTTTTTTTTAAGTTTTTGTTATACACACATACAAACTTAGTTTTCTTCTATATTTGCAGCCAAAGAAATATTCATTCATGAATGAGGTTACTGGTGTCCTTAGCTCTGATTCTTGCTGTGTATGCTCTGATAATACAGAGGTATTGAAATGGTATGGAAGATTTAGACTATTTTTCTTGTTATCAGTCCATTTTTATTTTATTTATTTATTTATTTACTTATTTATTTATTTTTTTGAGACAGAGTCTCACTCTGTTGTCCCAGGCTAGAGTGCTTTGGTGTCAGCCTTGCTCACAGCAATTACAAACTCCTGGGATCAAGTGATCCTCTTGTGTCAGCCTCCTGAGTGCTGGGACTACCCACCAAAATGCCTACCAATCTTTTTTTTTCTATTTCTAGTAGAGACAGTGTCTCACTGTTGCACAGGCTGGTCTTGAACTCTTGAGCTCAAGGGCCTCCCATAGTGTTGGGGTTACAGGTGTGAGCCACTGTGCCTGGCCAAGAAAGAGCAACCTCCACATTTTAAAACTATAGCAATTTATTTTGTCTTAAAACTTTAACAGTTTAAAATTATAAGGACAGCTGGGAACATGGAGCAGTGGACAAAAATAAGATATTTGAAGCCAATGTAAATATTTATGGTAATGAGGAAAGTTTAGAACAACCTGACCCACTGGACTGGTACTGGCAGAGAAGATGAGAGCCCCAAGGTGAACACAACTAGAAAAATGCCCAGAGAAACATTAAAAGAGATATGAAGAGAGAAAGACACAACATTTAGATGTTTATTTAAAAACTGGAGCTTGTGTTTGAAGAGCTGCAAATGAATCTAAAATGCACTGTGTCTCTTGTAGCCTTTACTTTTGCAGTGATATTTAAAAAGTCCACATTTTAAAGGAAAAATCACAAGAAATCTTACTGCTAAATAGAAGCATAGTATTAATAGCTCGAAACAATGCCATGCAAAGTGTAGTCCCTAAGCAAGGGAGGTCTCGCTTCATGGTCTCTTCAAGGTTAGGTAAACAATAGGTCTGTGCTTCACTGCGCTGAAGCTTTGAAAGGCTTTGAATACAGACTACATCTTAGGAAAGAAAGGGAGGAAGGGTTAAGAGCCCTCATACGAAGGTATATTTTCAACTGATAATTTACTTGAGTGTTTGAAGCAAGAAGATGCGAATTGGGTTTAATTAGCAAATTTAAATGCACCTTTCTCTCCCTCCATCAGAGGTGTCACAAGTGGTTTAATTCAATAATAGAAAATAAAGAACACTGCCTTGGTTTAGTTTTCTGTGAGAAGTATATTAATTTTTTACATGTTACAAATGTATTATTTGTTTTATTAAAAAAGTGATTTTCAAAGTGAATTTAGTCAAAATATTTTATATGATGAAAATGATCATATTTAGAGTAGAATCAAGAACATCATCAACCTTCTTTAAATGCCAGAAAAGTGCATTTCTAAGTCTTTCCTTTGAGAGTAAAAGATGCTGTATCATTGACGATATGGTACCAGATACTTGACTTCTCAGCAAACTGGCACGGGTACATGGGTACCTAAAACTATTTTTCACCTACCACCACTTTTGGCAAAATTCTGGCAATTATTTTATTTTGGGGGGTCTCACTCTGTTGCCTGGGGTAGTGTGCTACTGCCTCAGCCTAGCTCACAGCAACCTCAAACTCCTCGGCTCAACGGATCTTCCTGCCTTAGCCTCCTGAGTAGCTGGGACTAACAAGTGCCCGTTACCACACCTGGCTAATTTTTCTTTGTTCAGTAGAGATGAGGCCATGCTTTGCTCAGGCTGGTCTCTAAATCCTAACCTCAAGCAATACTTTCACCTTGACCTCCCCGAGTGCTAGAATTACAGGCATGCACCACCACACCCAGCTGACATTGGACAAATATTATCTGACACAGTTTTAAAGTAATAATTAAAAAACTCCAAATGATTGCCATTTGTAACCCATATGTATGTGACTCTCAGTTCTCAAAATATTTTGACACCCTTGCCCAGAAAAGAAACAGATTGGTGTCAAATCTAGTAAGTGCTTCAGCAGCAGCGCCAGGGCCAGCATCTTTCATTCAGAGATTTTCTCAAATTGGTAGTTTCATTACCAATATATTAATGCAGTGGATTTTCACTAGTTACTTTATTTATTTATGTATTATTATTTCTTTGAGACAGACTCTCTTTCTGGCACCCTGGGTAAAGGGCTGTGGCATCATAGCTCATGGCAACTTCAAACTCCTGGGCTCAAGTGATCCTCTTGCCTCAGCCTCCTGAGTAGTTGGGACATAGGCGTCCACCACAACACCCAACTAGTTTTTCTATTTTTAGTTGAGACAGGGTCTAACCCTTGCTCAGGCTGGTCTTGAACTCCCAAGCTTAAGTGATTCAACCACCTTGGCCTCCCAGGATACTGTGATTGCAGGCATGAGCCACCATGCCCAGCCTGCTTCTCACCTGATCATCAAGGTGGTTGGAAACTTTTGTTCCTGTGTCTGATGGCAAGACATCTTAGACGTTTATGCAATAAGAGAAATTTGGTTGTGTCATGTAAACAATGGCAAAATTCACACATATTTAAAGACAAAAAGTACACTCTAAATTAATTACCAACTTCTCCACCTTTAAGTTAAATTCCCGGATTTAGGAAGCTGCTCTCCAACCCGTGCAGTTATTTTGTCAGGGAAGTTTGAGAAACACTGATGTAGGGGAGATAAAACTTCACCTTTGCCCTCTTTGGGGTTCTGGTTGGGTCTGAGAATTAAATTGTTGTATAACAGATTAGTAGGAGAAAAACATACAAATTTATGTTTTACCTGTGATGTGGAGTCTTCCTAAGAAAATGAAGGCTCAAAGAAGTGGCAAAACCTGAACGCTCATATAGTAGGTTGGGAAAAGACTAAACCATGCGAGAAAGCTTAAGAAAGACACGAATCTTTCAATAACGTCTGTTTGTACAGAATTCTCTTCATCTGAACTTCGCATGCTCGGTGAGAATGTCACCTTCCTTCTGGTAGAGGGAGGGCATCTTTCACATCCTTTCATCTCTTGCTTTTAAGAGAAAGTGGGAAGCTGGGAATGTTTTTCTTGCATCCGCTGCTTTTCCAGTGCATTAAGCTCAAAATAATCCTTGTGCCTAGGTGACATATTTTGGGTGCCATGCTTCACTCTCAAATTGGGACCCAGGAAAAATTTTTAAACAGGAGAGCAGAGTCATTTTGGAGACTATTGCTTTGGCAGTCATATAGGCTATGTTGGAAAGTGTAGTAGCCAGTAGCCACATATGGCTGTTTATTTATTTATTTGTTTTTTATTTACTTATTTATTTTTTGAGACAGAGTCTCACTTTGTCACCCTGAGTAGAGTGCCATGGTGTCATCATAGCTCATAGCAACCTCAGACCCTTGGGCTCAAGTGTTCCTCTTGCCTCAGGTTTTCTATTTTTGGAAGAGATAGGCTCTTGCTCTTGCTCAGGCTGGTTTTGAACTCCTGAGCTCAAACAATCCACCCTCCTTGGCCTCCCAGCATGCTAGGATTACAAGCCTGAGCCACCAAGCCTGGCCATTTATGGCTATTTAAGCTAAAATTCATTAAAATGACATGAAATCAAAAATTGAATTGCTTGGTTGGGTTACTATAAGCCACATTACATATGTTTAATAGTTTAATTGGTAGATGTGGCTATATTGGTCAGCACAGATATGGCACATTTCTATCATCATAGGCATTTCTAATGAATAGTACTAATACACTGAGGGATTGGAGAGAAATATTGAGGAAAAATATTGAGCATTTATTAATGTAGTGGTATACTGGCTCAAGTAAGGAGGCAAACATTTATATGCCATAAGCTGTTTTACACAATACCTTTATCATTTTTTTTCTCTAACAATCATAACCTGTACGGAAGAAGAACAATGAGAAAGCAATTTGTTATTAAAAAAATAGTACTGAAGAAAATATTTTGTTGTAATCACAGAATTTCAGCGTGAGAAACGATCTTCTGTGTCTCGTCTAATCACCGTTTGACTGAATCCAGTTTAATTAGCCATTCTGCTTCTGGCTGAACACCTCCAGGAGCTGAGATCCTGCGATCTCCTGAGGTGTAACATCTCACCTGGGTAGACTGCTTAGGTAGAGTCTGTCCTGAAGTGGCTGATACAGCCTTCTGGAAAACTCAGCACAAGTAGCTGTGAGTGCTTCTTACCAGTCAGGGGAGGAATTGAGCCAGGATCCCAAGGACACATGCACTTTGGTCTTACCTCTGTCTCTGAGAACACAGGCAGTCTCTTTTCCTCTGTTTTTATCCTCATCTTTAAATAGAAAAAAGTAGCATCCACAGTAATTATTATTATTATTGTTATTAGTATTATTATTTTTGAGACAGAGTCTCATGGGTAGAGTGCTAGGGCATCATAGGTCACAGCAACCTCAAGCTCTTGGGCTCAAGAGAACCTCTTGCCTCAGCCTCCTAAATAGCTTGGACTATATGTGCCAGGGATCTCTGCTCTTGCTCAGGCTGGTCTTGAACTCCTGAACTCAGGTGATTCAACTGCCTTGGCCACCCAGAGTGCTAGGATTACAGGCTTGAGCCACATCACCTGACCTCACAGGATAAAATATATGGGTTAATATGCTTTGAAAAATTTAAAGTGCTGCATGTGTAGAAGTTTTTATTATTACAAAGCCCCGGGGAATTCTGTAATACAATAAAGCCCAGGAAAACTGATATTATGGTAGAAGAAACCCTTAGGGAGCTAAAGGTTATTGTTTCAGCAGGTCTAGCTTACAAAAGAGCTTGTTAAAGAATAAGACATAAAGTTATATAACATAATCAGAGCACGCATACATAAAGATGAATGTATTTGTGGTCCAGAGGGTCAAAGAAAGACATCTTCTTAAATATACTTCTTATTACTGGCCCAGGTTAAAACTAGAAAATTCAGGTCTATAAAGCAATATAAAAAATCTTGAGACAAGTATACTCAGAGAACTAAAACTCTGCTATAAAACAAAATCCTAAAGTTTTTATTCAGAAAGATTTTATAGAAATAGAATAAGAATGTAAATGGTTCTGATAGTCCCCAAGAAAAATCTATCAGTTTTAACATCTGGTCAGCTTTCCATAAAGGGAAAAAATCATAAAATTCACTTTCCAAGGTGAAGACAAATAACTCACTAGCAGAATTCAGATTTTAATGAATTAAAAGTTTACAAAAAAGGGCTTCTGCTGTGAGTGGCACACACTGGGAAATAAGCAAATTTCATATGAAATTCAAGCTCTTCATATGAAATAGACATCAAAAATTTACTGAAATGCTTCACTGTATCATCCCATAAGAAAATTTAGAAATAAATGTTTACAAATTCTGAACTATGCTCTCTTTTTGTTGAAAAGGACAGAAGGAAAAGTGTGCTGATTTGCAAATTGGGACTAACAATATGGTACAATACCGTATATGAAATAAATGCTTATTGTAGAATTTGCCCATGTTATGTTCTTTGGTAACTGAATCTGTCCTCATTTATAAAACAACTATATGGTTGGTTTGCAGTATCATCTGAGTGCTGTGAGAGATAAAAAAGGAGTAAAATAAGAGGTGATTTCCTTCAAATGTTTGAAATCTTTCTCTTATAAAAATGGGCTGGTTTTCCAAGGCCCTGGCTTGTTGCCTGACAGGCTACCACTCCCTGTCTACTCTCAGATGGTCAGTTTTCTTGACCTCAGATTTTTAATCCATAAAATTCTGGACTTGGCTAGGTAAGCACTGAAGTACTATTATGGCTTCATTTTGATTTAATAGCAGTAATTGTTTAGTCCTTTCCTGAGGCCATTTATTTACATATTTTATCACATTTAAATTTTACAAAATTCTGTCAGACACTATAATTACACCATTTTCCAACCCTGACTTTGAGAGAGGGCAACACACCTTCTGTTTCCCAGCTCATGCGGAGTTTGATTCATGCCTGGGACACCACAGACTGTGAGCTTTGCTCAGCGCTGCATCACCTCTGTGATAAGACCTATTAGCAAAGACAAATTTCTCAACCTGCTGGCTACCACAGGACCACAGCTGGAAAAAGTAGCCTTCAAATTCTACTGTTGGTGTCTGTCATTTCTTTAAGGGCCAAATAAGGTGACAGAAAGGAAATTTTCTATCTCAAATGGTTAGTAATGATGATGTGACTAGTTCAGCTGAACAAATCTATTAGCCATTTGGTTATTCAACTTTGTATGACATCAATTTGCTTTTATTTTAGAAACTTTTTATTTTTAGTTAATTACAGATTTACATGCAGGTGTAAGAGATAATGCAAAAAAATCTCATATAACCTTCACTCAGTTTCCCCCATAGTAATTCCTGCACTACTATAGTACAACAGCACAATAAAAAAAATGACATGGACATAACCCATCAGCCTTATTCAGATTTCACCAGTGTTACATGCACTCATTTGTATATGTCTGCATGTCTCTATATTTTGTCCTATACAGTTTGTCACATGGGTATATTCTTGTGACAACCACTATAGTCAAGATACAGAAGAGTGGCCAGGGGCAGTGGCTCACGCCTGTAACCCAGCACTCTAGGAGGCCAAGGTGAGTGGATTGTTTGAGCTTAGGAGCCTGAGACCAGCCTGAGCAAGAGCAAGACACTGTCTCTACTAAAAACAGAAAAACTTATCTGGGTGTTGTGGTGGAAGCTTGTAGCCCCAGCTACTTGGGAGGCCGAGGCCAGAGGATTGCTTGCGCCTAAGTGTAGGGAGTCATCCCCCCACACAACCTGTGGATATCCCCAGTGCTTGGCGGTGATGAGGAAGTGAAAGAAATAAAGACTAAGAGACAACGTAGGATTTAAAAAGAGTGGGCCTAGGGGACTAATGCCATCCTATGGGAGAGACAGTAAAGAATCCGTGCTGTGGGTTAACTCAGTGTATATTACATACATTATCATTAAATCAACAAATAAATAATCACAGGGGAAAACAAAAACTTACACTATATGTCATAATTTTTGTGTGGCATTTGTAATTTCAGTTAAGTTACTATTTAACTAACTTTTATGATCTTTACTATTCCATTCTATACTAATTATAACTGAAAAATAGAATGTGGCTTAGAGAACAAAGAACTGGACTTAGAAACAGGTTTGACCATGCACACAGTTTCCACAGGAGGCAATTAAATCTCCGGGTCCCTATGGGGCAGACAAGTAGACGCCATACCCACATTGGGAATGGGGGAGAAAGAAGTTTTCTTCTTATCTAAACCTGAGAAGCTGTTCCTCTTTTACAGAGAGCCTGAGGCACGTGTTGCTCCCAGCACATCTAGTACCTGCTCATTACCCCCAGATTTCTTTGTACAGAATCTCTATAGAGGAAACTATATACATACTCTCTTCAGGATTCCCCTCTTTTCTCAGTCCTTTTTTCTTTGCCTCACAATCCACTTTCTCAAGCTAATAAAATATTTCTTAAATTCCAATTTAAATAAATGCTTCAAGAGGATGGCTTCCTCTGCCTCTATTCCTCAGCCTTGTCCTCCCTCTTTTCCACCCACACCCAAGAGTTTGAGGTTGCTATGAGCTATGATGTCACGGCACTCTACCTAGGGCTACAGAGTGAGACTCTGTGTTAAAAAAAAAAAACCAAAAACAGAAGAGTTCCATCACAAGAAGCCCTCATACTGCCCACAGCCATTCATGTCCAGTCCTTGGCAGCCGCTGATCTGTTTTCTATATTATTTTGTCATGTCAGGAATATAATGTAAGTGGAATCATATGGTAGGCAATATTTTGAGATTTTTTTTTTTTTTTTTCACTTAGCATAATTTTCTTGAGCTCCACCTAAAGATTAGGGTATCAACTCCTGTCCCAGTGGTTGTTGAGCAGTATTTCCTGGTAAGCTGTACCACAGTTTGTTTAACCACTCACTCATGCATGGAAAGACATGTGGGTTCTTTATAGTTTTTGTCTATTATGAATAAGCTGCTGTGAACATTTATGTGCAAGGTTTTGTGTGAACATAAATGTTCATTTCTCTGGGATAAATAAATGTCAAAGAATGCAATTTCTGGTTCATATTGCACACACATGTTTAGTTCTATGAAAATTGCCCTACTCTTTCCCAGAGTGACTGTACCATTTTACGTACCCATCAGCAATGTATGAGTGATCCAATTCCTTAACATCTTTGCCAGCAGTTAGGGTCCTGTCTGAGGAAGAGGTTTTTACTCTGCTAATGGACGCTCCGTTAAAGAAGGGAGCCCCTGACCTCTTAGCTGTAGTTACCTGGAATTTAGGTTCTGCAACATGGATGGGGGGGTGGGGGGATGAGAAGTGCTGGTGGCTTGCCTTTCCTGGGGAGATGCCTTACCCCTGGATTGTGAGCTGGAGGGAGAGGGTGGTCTTGGGTATACTCACCCAGAGTGGAATTTCTGTCATGCTGAGCTAGAAGGGGAAGGAGATAGTGGATCTTAGTCCAAATGGTCTAGACTCCTATTGTTCTTAACAAGTTTTAGTATATTTTTCTTGAATGATTTCTCCAGAAACTTTTCCCTTTGGGAATTTTACTAGTTATAAGGTGTCTCTTCAGGGAGTGTGTTTGTAGAGTCCCTCACACCATGTTCTGAAAGTGAAACTTAGTACTGTTGAATTTTGGGAATTGTAAAATATTTTTTTATATTAGAAGTCCTTTGTTAGAGATGTGATTTGCAAATATTTTCTCCCGGTCTGCTGTTTTTCTTTAAATATTCTTCACAGAGTCTTTCACCAAACAGAAATGTTAGATTTTGATGGGGTTCGATGCATTGTTTTTTCTTTTCTTTTATGTAATAGATTGTGTTTTTAGCATCAAATCTAAGAACACTTCATTTACCCTGTGGTCCTAAAGATTTTCTCCTACGTTTGTGCTGTTTTATAGTTTTACATTTCACATTTCAGCCTCTGATCCTTTTAAGTTGACATTTGTGTAAGATATGAAGATAAATGTGAAGTTTTTTTGGCCTGTGGATATCTAATTGCTCCAGCATTATTAGTTGAAAGGAGTATCCTTCTTCCATTGAAATGCTTTCATACTTTTGACAAAACTCAGTCAGACATATTTGTGTGAGTCTCTTTTTGGGTGTTCTCCTTGTTGTGTGGATCTACGCATCTGTCCCTCCACTAACACCACACTGTTGTGATTATTGTAACTATATGGTAAACCTTAGCATTGAGTAAGAGAGATTCCTTCCACTTTATCCTTCTTTTGCAAAATAATTTTCGCTATTCTATAACAATTTTTGTGTTGTTTAGTACACATTTTAGGATAAGCTTATCAGTATCTACTAAAAACCTTTTAAATTTTGTTAGGAATTACATTAAAGCTATAGATCAATTTGGGGAGTATGGACATCTTTATGTCAATCCACTGCTGAATTAATGGAATATTCGATTTATTTTTGTTGTTTTTATAAGTAAAGAATTTAGGAAGCTTTCTAATTCATAATAAAATCCCACAGGTATCAATTTACTCACCATTAGGTGAGAGTACTTTTTTTCTCCTGGACTTCTCCGACTGATTTAATTTTCCACGTTAAAGTTTATAAGCACCATTTTTGTTTCTGTATAAACATGGCTATGGATAATCACAGCAACTCTAACTCTACCTTTAGTCAAACTACAAATAAATGTTTGAATTGTTGGGGGAAGGCAGATTACTTAGCCAAATGACTCATGGATTGTAGCCCTCCAGAGAGCACTGAGAGCATGTTAAACCTTCCCAAACTCCTCAGGATAGTAAAATGTATTGCTAAAAAGAGATGTTATTTTTCTTCCTTCCTTTCTTTCTTTTTTCTTTTCTTTTCTTTCCTTTCTTTCTTTCTTTTTTTTTTTTTTATAACTATATCCTTTGTTTTAAATAGAGTTGAAATTGGAAAGTGCTTAGCTCAGTGTTGCTTTTCCATTTGTTTCACTAGTTGTTAGTACAGCAAGCTCTATTAGGTGAGTACCCCACACAAAGAGAAAGGAAAATTGAACTCTTTTGGCTGGTGCTGTTCTTCCCCTCAGCTGAAAGCTGGTATGCATGACAGCATCTTTCCTGTAGCTATAATTGGGGCAACAGGAACTGTGGATAGTTATGTATTCGGTTGTTGTTACAGTCATCAATTTATCTTTTTTCAGAATAAAAACAAATCTCTAAATTGATCTTAATTTTTTGCAGCTGCAGTTTTTTTATTACAGTATCTTTTTATATTAAAAACTTTCCATCAGTCATTAAAAATAGAAATTTGATTCATAAGGTTTATTTCTTTCTAGAATAATTTATTGGCATTTATTCCTGTTAGAGATTGGGATAGAAGAAAAAATGCAGATGATTAAAACTCAAGAAAGTAGTTTCTTTGCTTTAAACTGGAGCCAAGAAACTTGCTAACTATATGCTTGAATTGCTTCCAGTTTTAGAGTGATGGTCTTCTTTCTTTTTATTTTTAATTTTTTAATTATTATTATTATTTTGAGACAGGATTTTGCTCTGTTGCCAGGCTAGAGTGCAGTGGCATAGTCATAACTCACAGCAACCTCAAACTCCTGAGACTTTTTTCTCCCGGGCTCAGGCTATCTTCCTGCCTCAGCCACTCAAGTAGCTGGGACTACCGGTGTGGGCCACCATGCCTGATTAATTTTTTTGTTTTTTGTAGTCAGGTTTCACTATTGCCCAGGCTCTCTTTCTTTATTGAAGGCAATGAATGTGAAAAGCTCTATTGCTGTATGTTCAAATCACTATCCTCACTAAATCATCACCTATTGTATTTGCATTTCTTCTGTAAATTTATAAAACAATCTGTCATTAATTTTTAGTCAGTATATTTTTGGTGGAATGTGACAGATACTCAGTGTATTGATGTGAGTAACTAAAAACATTAAGGTGTCAACATAACTGGATCTGAATGGCCTAACAATGTCATCGGGCACCTGGGTTCAGTTTCTTTCTTTCTTGTCTTTACTTTCAGTTGTATTGGCTAACTTTTCAGGCAGATTTTCCTTGTGGCCGATAGTAAATTTTCTTCTCCTGTTTACTCTTATAACTAGGACTTCTGAGTCCTTAGTGCTAAGTGGGTCATGTGTTCATCCGTGAACCATTTACCATGGATAAAGCTAGTCTATGCTTCCGTTAACCACGCTGGGTCAGAGGCTGACTTCTGTAGCTGAGGGGTGTTTCAGCTTCATTCAAGGACTTAGACTCAGAAGTGGAAAAAGTAAGTGATTCAAGCTGTGTGTGTCTAGAGGGACTGAGGCAGGGGTCCTCAAACTGCGGCCGCAGGCCACATGAGGCGGTGTGATTATATTTGTCCTCGTTTTGTTTTTTTTACTTCAAAATAAGATATGTGCAGTGTGCATAGGAATTTGTTCATAGTTTTTTTTGTTTAAACTATAGTCCAGCCCTCCAATGGTCTGAGGGACAGTGAACTGGCCCCCTGTTTAAAAAGTTTGAGGACCCCTGAACTGAGGTTTACTGAATAGGCAAAAATTAAGAGCTATCTACTACACTCAGTTCTAAAGAGTTGTTCATTAAAAGAAAAAAAAAAAAAGTGGAAAATACAAAGCAAATGTATGCTTGTTGGTGTTTTTTGAATGTGTCCCCCAAGGTTCATGTGTTTGAAACTTGATTCCCAATGCAGTGGTGTTGGGATGTGGGGCACAATGGGAGATGTTAAGTTCATGGGGACACTGACCTTAGGAGCAGATCAATGCCATTATCACATGAGTAGGTCCCTTATGAAAGAATGAGTAGAGCTTCTTCTTGTGCACAGCTGTTTTCTCTCTTTTGCTTTGGCCTGGGACTGATGCAGCAGGAAGGTCCTCACCAGCTGCTGGCACCCTGATTTTTAGACTTCCCAGCCTCCAGCACTATGTGGACTAAATTTCTTTTTATTATAAATTTTCTGTGGTTTTCTATTATAGCAATGTAAAATGAGCTGACACTTACAAATTAACACAAATGGGAAAAATAGTAATTGACAACTTCTAAACAGAACCTATTTATAAGCATTTAATACAATGATAAAGATTCATCAGAACCTTCTCTCTGAGTGTTGATTTGCTCAAATATAAAAATTTATGGGGTTGATTAATATAATTTCCTAGATGTCTCAGATTTAACTGTCATGATTAGCAATCCTCCCTCCTGCTGAGGATGTGTCTCTGGAAGCCTAAATGCTGAAGTGTCTTGAAGGTGAAGTTGCTGCATCTGTGAATGTCAGTAAACTTCAGTATTTCTCATCTGAGCAGAGAGCTTTGGAAGACTACGTAGACATGCACAGTTTGAAAAATATACAGGGGTAGGGAGGGTAGATGGCAATTAGGGTTTCTGGTTATAATACAAGGTGATAAGACAGACTTTCATAAATTGATTTTTAAAAATTTCCGGTTAATTTTCCAGACTTTACTTTGTGTAGAGTAATGTTTAGTTATTATATGGCCTATTCGGTTAGCTTATATTTCTCTGGCCCTGGCTGGTAATGTTTTGAGGTAATGGGAGCCAATTTTCAATTTAGGCAGGCTGTGGTTCCTGAACAATTTTCTTTGAGAGCCATACCTCCTATTCATTTATTTGACGCATATGATGGAGTGTGTAGTATGTGCCATGCACAGTTTAATGGAATAAAGTGGTAAGCAAAAACAATTTCCTGCCCTAATAGAGCTTACTGTCCTGAGGAAGATGAACAAATATATGAGTCAGAGAGTATTAAGTGCTGCGATAAAAAAAATGAGCAGGGCAATCTGATTTAGCACGGCTGGGTGGTGTTTTGTGGTCATAAGAGGACTTCTTCCTCTAACAAGGTGACACAAGAGCAGAGACAGAAATTAAATGAGGACGCCAGCTGTGTCTCCTCTGGGGAAAGGACCTCCCCAGGTAGAGAGACAGGCAAGGAGAAGCTCGAAGTGGGAACACGCTTGACACGTTGAGGAATTGCAAGGAGACCAGGGTGGTTGGAGCAGAGTGAGTGGGGAGTGGGGTGGGAGGAAGTGTGGCAGGAAATGGATGAGAAGCAGCAGCCAGGGGCCATAATCATGCAGCTCAGGGGAAGGACTTAGAAGTTTTTTTCAGAGTGTGATGGGATACCTTAGGGATTTTTGACATGGGAAGCCACAGGATCTAGTCTACATTGTAAAGCTTATCCTGGACCACTGCATAGAGAGCCTTCCTTAATGTGAGCAGGGGGGCAGAGGCTGGGGAAGCCCTTTGCTTGAGGCTGCCCCTTCTCCCAGCAGGAGTTCCTCCTTGGGCAGTTCCCAGGAGAGCAGCCATTACTTTCTTTTCCTGCATGTTCTTTGATCCCCACTCTGAGCTCCTCAGGACAGTATTTCCAAGTTCAAATCAACTGACTCAAGGATGCTTTGTATACTAAGAGTTAATTTGTAAATTGGAGACCAATTCTGTCCTCCAGTCCAGAGTTGGGAACATTTTCCTAAAAAAGGTCATTAATACATTAAGGTTTAATAACACCTAGTGAATAATATTGACATAAAAAATAAATTAATTAAGGGATTTTTTTTGAGTTTAAATGCATTTTATTTTTAAACAACCTACATGATAATTAAGGAATTTTTGTTTTGTTTGAGTGAAAGCTGTAAGAATGACTTGAAACACAGGTGGTATCAAATTGATGTCTGAAAAATTCTTTTCCCCTAAACTAAATTATTTTAAGAAAAGTAAATCTATGGGGGGGGGGGGGGGATTCTTATACTAACCTTATAATCATATATAAAGGCTTTGGCTAGTTTCTTTTGCATTATCTCTGCTGCCCTCAAGCAGCACAGGTAAATGAGTATGGTACAATATTACACCTGCTCAGCATTGGGCCTCATCCTGTTGCAGGGTGTGTGGGGGTGGGCACCCATTTACCAACATTCAATGACTTTTTAGCAATTTTGTGTAGTCTTTCAGATGTTAAGATGTTAAGTTGATATCAGTTATGTTCTTGCAATGCTATACACGTCACAATAAAGATATTGAGTAGTATTTATATGTGCTTCATTTGGGAAAATTCTATAGTAATCATTTCTTTGTTAAATTATTAAATACAAACGAAATATCTCCTTTATCATCATTGTTGTCTGAACCAAATCTTCCAAAATGGTTCATAAGACTATGAACCAATGTATATATCATTAACATCAAATCAAAACTTTATTAAGTTCTCTGCATTCAGTAACGCTTATTACTGTGATTTGAAAAAAAAATCCATTGGGACATACTATGGTTTTAATGAAATCTTATACATCGCTCAGCTCAATTGTTCTTATTTAGATAATACCAAGCAGATTATAGCAGTACTTTTGTAGCTATAAAAAGATATAGCTGACTGCTCAATTTCCTAAAGACACCCTGTTTGCTTTGTCAAAACCAGTGAGGAGGACTTCAAAATTAAATTCCACTTTTTTTATTGCATAAAAGTTTGAGTTAAGCTGCAACTGAATGACTTGTTTATTCATGTAATTATTTGAAAGGGGAAAATAACCAGTGAAGGAAAAATAAGTGAAAAAAATTCTTTTTGTAAAAATTTCAGATTAATGTGAGGGTACAATTAGGTTACAATGTTTGCATTTGCTGGGTAGAGTCCCTCGTATAGTGTGTCCTACACCTGGGAGCTGGGCTAGCCACCCTTGCTTTGTGCCCATTAAGTGGGAGAACAATAATCTCCCAACTTCCTCCTCTCTCCCCTATCCTTCAAGGGAACAAAATTCTAGCCTTTCGTCCAGGAGGTAGAATGTCTGTGTCTATAAGTACACAAATCAATATTTCCTCTCTGGCTCCTCTTTTTATATCAGGAAAAACTGGGTCTTGACTGTCAAATTTCATTAATTAAAAAGTTCCATGAGGATGAATTGAAATACTGATAATAAGTCTAAAGGCCTCTGACATTTAGAGAGGACAGAAATATTGTTCTCATATAAAAGTAACTCTTTTTCTTAATTTCCCAGAAGAGCATTTATGGGGCAGAAGAAATCTTTGATCTGTTCAGGAAATCTATGGTGTCTGCCTGTGAGGCTGGACCAGGAATCAGCAGACTGATGTGATATGGAAGTCATGCCGTGTACTACTCCAATCTAATTAAAATCACTGACTCACAAGTCTATGCACTCTGTAATGGACAGGAAGATAACAGTCTCAGGGTTAAACCCAATGTGAACAAAAATCACATTTACTTGACCTTGGCAGCTGTTTTACTGTTTGGCAGTACTTGCAGCATGTATTTGTATCTTCTTTTGCTTATTTTTACTTTCATGGTGTTTGTCTAAAATTTTGCTGGCCTTCTTGACAAACAGGGTCAAATGTTCCACATTCTTACAACTTATCTCATCATGAGAAATGTGTTCCCATTGACTTGGTTTTGCTACTTCTTCATGGAATGCTGCAATAGAGATAAAGTTAACCATCTGGCCTGGGTTTTTGTGTGTTCTCTTTCCCTTCTCCATAGTGGTTAGTAATGAGCTGATTCTAGAAAATTTTTTAGTGTCCTTAACCCATGCATCTTTCCCCAGTACTATAAAATATGTGAAACACTTTTTTTTAAAATAAAACTTATCCTGTAGCTGAGTGATAATTTAGTGCATCTTGGAATCTATTCTAGGTATATGCCTAGGAAGAAGTCAAGGCATAGGTGTCAGTAAAACTAATCATATGGCCTCAGACTAGAAAGATTTGGGATGCCATAAACCTAACAATATCAGAGAAAGTTTTAAGATTAGAATCATGGCATTTCTTTTATTCTAACGAGGTTCTGTGGTATAGTGTTTGGGGGCATAAATTTTGAAGATAGATACCCTAGTATCCTTCATCTGTTACTTTTTAACAATGTGAACTTGGACAAAGTACTTTAGCTAAAATAATAACCATGTAGTACGTTAGCGAAAATAATGATAATAACAACAATAATAATGATAATAAGAATTAAAGAGTTAATGTACATAAAGCATTTATCGTCATCTCTAGAAAATAGTAGATATTCAATAATTTGTAACTTTTTTAGCAATGAGACAATTTGGAATAACTCAATAATGTTCAGCTTTCAGTGAATTCTGCCCATAATATACTACTAATAAAGAGTAAAATAATGTTGCCTTCACATTTTGTTTACTTGTGAAAATAAGTACTTTTTTCTTGTTTTATAACTCATTAGAGTAAAGAACAGCAATATTTACATTTTTTCGCATTCAATTTAAAGTAATTTGTTATAGTCTTGATCCTAATTATTAGCTACTTTACTTAGGAGAAGCTGAAATGTAGAATTATATTGCATATAAGCCATGATTTTTACTAATTTTATTTTTGTATACTCCATTGTACCAAGATGAGTAAAATCTAATTATGGCTGGGTTTCATAGCAAGTTTTTTAGCAGAGCCTCTTAAAGTACTATGCACACACACATACAACAGTTTTAACAGTTTTAAGAAAGATGTAGGCTAGAATTTTAGTGTTGTGAGCTGTAAAGAAATTTAAATTACTTAATGAAAATAAAACCTAGGTACTCTCCCACTGTTACTGAGAAGGATCTGCTGCTGGACTTATCTCAGATCACAGACATCTTCTCTTATGGTTCCTCTTGGCTTTCTATTTGTACCACTTCTTGACTTCAAGGTGCTGGAAGTTTGTGTTTCCTTTTCAAACACTACCTGTGTTACAGGCCTTTCCTTACTTCTTTGTTTTGTAGCTCAAATGGCATTGGGACGTTTACATAAAATTCTCAAAAGTATCATTATACTTAAGTTTAGGATATGGGAAAAAATTGAGTATGAGTCTCACTGACCAGGTTTACAAATTATGTGAGCTTAAGAGCTCTTCATTTTTGTAAGATGTCAGGGAAAGGTCTTACCTCCAATGTTGCAAATTCTACCTTTATCACCTACCAATAAGAACCCTTTTGAGATAGATGCCGTAGTGTGTTGCAAATAACCCCCTTCAGGATTGAGGTCCTCATTCCTGCAGCTGCTAATAAGAGATTGGCTGCAGATGGCTCACAGTTGAATACCTTTCTAGGAATTGTCCTAGGGAGGAGGAAGCCTTGTTTGTTTCTGCCCTGGGAGCAATCTGTATCTAATGACTGGTTGAAGTGAGATTCAAATATTAAGTCCCCTTGCTTTAATTAAGCCAGCTCTGAAGGATCATCTGAGTTTCAGTAGTCTCTGAGGAATTGTCTGAAGTCTCTGTTGCAACTTCATTAGTTTTCAACCTCTTCTTCTGCCCAATCCTGTTTTTCTCACCACTCACAACTTTTCTCAAGAAGCATCATCAATAAATGTTCTGTATGCAAATATCAGAGTCTCAGAGACTATTTTCCAGGCCGAAAAAAAATCTATTATAGTTGAGAAGAGAAGTAGAGGGGTCCTAGTCAGAAGACTGTAAGAAGAGGCTTGAGAATTGCTTAACTATCACTGTTGGCAATTGGAGCACTGATAGAAGCTGGGATCAGATTGCACTGTAATTGTTAAAATTTTCATTAGTGATGAACAGTGATGGGATACTGATGAAAGGAAATACACTAGCAGGTGTGATAGTGTAGCTGAAATTTCTGTCTATGCTGAGTCCTTGATCTTGGGGTTCAAAAATAAAACTGTGGGCTATGCAATTAAGCAAAAGGGGAGAGTTTATTGACAAAGAAAGAAATAGTTAAAGGAAAGAAGGGTAACAGAACCCCAAGTGGGAAGCCCCTGTGGTCCTTTTATATACTGCCTTCAGGAAGGGGGCCGTGGGAATGCATGTCCAGAACTTGTCACAGTTGACCAGATGCTGACAGGAAGAAAGCAATCTTGAAATTAGCAAATGAATGTATTAGCAAATGAATGTGGTCTTTATAGTTCCTGTTCCAGGTGAGGCAGCAGGGCATATGCTTTCTACTAAATAAATAAGGCTGCTTTTCTCTGACCCTGTGTGAGCCTAGAGAATGCAGTCTAGAAAAGGCCTGTTTGCCCAGGCCTACAAAATGGGGGGTCCCTATCTAGCCCTGAACAGGAAAATCTGTATTAATGGTCAGGCATCTGAGAAGCTCAGGTGAAATAGTTTTTTAAGGAATATTGAATGGGATGGCAGTTTCTGGGGTGGATTGATGCATTAAAGAAAAACAATGAAAGGCTAAGGATGATTTGTTACCATTACAAGGTGAAACTAGAGGGCCTCCGTGGAAAGAAAAAACTAACTTGCTGCCAGAGGACAGAAACCTTGAGGGTCAAACCTAAGAGTTAATTGTAATAGTATCAGTGCTCCAAAGAAGGTTAAATTTTCAACCCTGGCAGGTCTATTTAAAGAATCCAGAGCCTTATTTGGGAAGGAGTGGGACTGTGGTAGGTATATTTGATTTGAAGTACTTCAAAGATCTCAAATTCTTGTATTCCCTTGAAACTTGGACTTTCTCTTTCTTTCTCTTCTTTCTTCCTTTCTACCTCCTTTCTGACCTCCCCCTCTTTTTTTTTTAAGAGAGTCTTACCTTGTTACCCAGGCTAGAATACTACGACACCAGCCTAGCTGTCAGCAATCTCAGGCTCCTGGGTTGAGGTGATTCTCCTGCCTCAGCCTCCCAGGTAGCTGGACTAAAGGTATCTAGCTAAATTTTTCTTTCTTTCTTTCTTTTTTTTTTTTTTTTTGAGACTGAGTCTCACTATGTTGCCCTCAGTAGAGTGCCATGGTGTCATTGCTCTCAGCAACCTTAAACTCTTAGGGTTTAAACTACTCTCTTGCCTCAGCCTCCTAAGTAGCTGGGGCTACAGGCACCTGTCACAACACCTGGCTACTTTTTGGTTGTAGTTGTCATTGTTGTTTTGGCAGGCCCAGGCTGAATTTGTACCCGCCAGCTCTGGTGTATGTGGCTGGCACCCTAGCTGCTGAGCTACAGGCCAACTTTTTCTATTTTTAGTAGAGACATTCTCACTCTTGTTCAGGCTGGTCTCAAACTCCTGAGCTCTAGATCCTCCCACTTCTGCCTCTCAGAATGTCAGGATTACAGGTATGAACCATCACACTCAGCCTCTTCTTCTTTTTGAAGTCTTGCTTTAGAGAAGTGAGATTGTTTATAGACAATGTAGAGAGAAGCTTCTTCATTGCAAAATTAACAATTAAGAGTAATTCCCTTCAGAATCTACCGTTACCTTCTCTCCTGTCTCTCCTGACCAATGGCAAGGATCAAATCACAACATAAATCAACTGGAGATATGCTGGGCCTGCTAAGAGAATAAGAGCATTAAAGAAGTTCCAGGATCTAGCCAATATATTATATATAGCTAAAATAATTAAAAAGAGTGAGTAAAATTTTAGCAAGAAAAGGAAGGTTTATTTAAATACTAATGGCTTGTGCAGCAATCCAAGTCATCCTAGTGACTTCAGGCCCTGTGGAAAGCTCAGTTTTGGATTTTATACTCAATTTCAAGGGGTACCAGCTGCTTCTTGGAAATCTCCCAGGGTCTCAATAAATTCTGTTTCCAAAATAAAAATGTTAGGTTTCAAGGCAGCTTCCTGTCTTCTAAAATGTTGGGGTTCCAGGCACCCGCATGGGTCCTTGGTTCTTGGAATGCTCTTGGTAAAACAATGATCAGACACTTCAATGTAAGGCAAGCATAAAATGAAGTTTTTAGGAGAGAGAAAGATAGATTTACAGAGTAAGATACATTTGCCATAAGCATAAAATGAGCCCCCAATGTTGTGACAAAGAAAAAGCAAAGAGGCAAAGGTGATGGCCTGCAGGTCTCTTTTACACCACCTGGGTGTGGTCAGAGGTCACCTTACTGTGCTTGCAAACCTCCCATGTACCTTTCTGGGAACTTCTGGGGTGTGTGTGACCTGCTTGATAATTAGTCTTAAGGCTGTTCTAGGTCACCTTCAAGACTCTATTGTACCTATTGGGCTACAGAGTCTTCTACATCCTTTTTTCAGTTGGCACACTAAGTTCTGATTGGTAGGTTGTTAACATGTTTCCTCCTCCCCAGGTGTGAGCAATCACTTAGGACTGAATAAGGTGGGTGACACTGAGATGCAGCCTGCATCCTCCTGTCCCCACACTCCTTCCCAGGAGAGCTATTCTTAACTACCTAACTAATAGATATGAAAAGCTGGAGAAAGCATACCATACAATGGGAAATTTTCAAATTTATAACTTTTCTTGAGCCTAGGGCAAGCAACCAACCCCAAATAAGGAAAGATAGACATTTTCAAGGACAGAAAGGAATTAAGGACTTGGTGACCTCGGATAGATAACAACTAACAAACCCTGAGTAACATTCTACCATTTGAAGAGAAAAAGAGTATGTAGAGAAATTCTCTTTGAGGTGTAGCACAAAGGGAAGTCCAAAGCTGACAGTGGAGCAGAGATTTAGATAAACCAGTCCTCATTCTAAAATGGCCTCTACTCTAAACATGAAGTAATATCAGGAGATTTCTCTGCTTGTGGAGCACAAGGGTAACTATTGCAACAATAATTTAAAACCTAGCTCAAATTGTGGCTAGATTAACATAATCATCAATAACAAAGCCAAGCAGAAGGAAAATCTTCTCCATTTCCTGGCATAAAAATCATTTACCTCCATCTTTCAACAACAGCAGCAACAACAACAAAAATTAGAAGCAATACAAATAAGTAAGAAAATTCAGTATACTATCAAGAGACAGAGCAGTCAACACAAGCAGACTTAGATACAACACAGATGTTGCAATTAGTAAACAAAAAATTTGAAATAATTATGATTAATATGTTAAGGGCCAAAGTGGAAAAGATGAATAATGTGCATGATCACATGGGTAATTCTAGCAGAGAGGTGAACATTATAAGAAAAATTAAATGCATATGCTGGAAATGAAGACCACAGTAACAAAAACAATGAATGCCTTTGATGGATTCATCAGATGACTTGAAACATTTGAGAAAAAAAATGGGAACATTGAAGATAGCTTAATAGAAACTATAAAAATTGAAAAACAAAAATAATAGTTAAAAACAACAACAACAACAAAAAAAACCCTACCCAGAATAGCATATCCAGGAATGGTAGGACAATGTCAAGTGATCAGATATAGGATGTACAATGGGAAGAGGTAGAGCATGAAACAAACAAACAAAAAAGTCTGAAGAAATGATGGCTGATACTTTTCAAAAATTAATGACAGACACCGAACAAAACATCGAATTAGACACCAAAACCAAAGAACTTCAAGCATGATACACACACACAGACACACACACACATCTCTAGGTATATCATATAAACACCGCAGGAAGCAGTTTGTCACTCCACTGCATTTTGGTTTGCATAGTTTCTAGATTTGTGAGGCCAAGATGGGGTGATTTCTTAAAGCTGCTAGTTAGAGACCAGATGGGAAAAAAAGTAATACCTTTGTTTCTATACACACACAAAAAAATTAGTCTAACATGGTGGTGGGGGCCTGTAGTCCTAGCAGCTCCGAGGTGGTGGCAAGAGAATTGCTAAGGCCAGGAGTGCCTTGGAAACTTAGTGAGGGCTTGTCTCTACAAAAAACAATAACAAAAACATTAGCAAGGTGTGGTGGTGCATGCCTGTAGTTTTAGCTACTTGGGAGGCTGAGGTAAGAGGATTGATTAAGCCCAGGAGTTTGAGATTGCAGTGAGCTATGATGATGCTCCTTCTCTCTAGCTTAGGCAACACAATGAGATCCTGTCTTTATTTATTTAGTTAGTTAATTATTTAATTAATTAATTTTATTGTTAAATCATAGCTGTGTACATTAGTGCAATCAAGGGGTATAATGTGCTGGTTTTATATACAATCTGAAATATTCTCATCAAACTGTTCAATGTATTGTTCATGGCATTTTTTTCTTTTTTCTTTCTTTCTTTCTTTCTTTTTTTTTTTTTTTTACTAAATCATAGCTGTATATATTAACGCAATCATGAGGCACCATGCACTGGTTTTATAGACCGTTTGACACATTTTCATCACACTGGTTAACATGGCCCTCCTGGCATTTTCTCAGTTATTGTGTTAAGACATTTACATTCTACATTTACTAAGTTTCACATATACCCTTGTAAGATGCAACGCAGGTGTAATCCCAACAACCCTCCTCTCTCTGCCCCCCTCCTCCCTCCCTCAACTCCCTTTCCCCCTACTCCCTATTCTTAGGTCGTAACTGGGTTATAGCTATCATGTGAAAGCCATAAATTAGTTTCATTGTAGGGCTGAGTACATTGGATTCTTTTTCTTCCATTCTTGAGATACTTTACTAAGAAGAATATGTTCCAGCTCCATCCATGTAAACATGAAAGAGGTAAAGTCTCCACCTTTCTTTAAGGCTGCATAATATTTCATGGTGTACATATACCACTATTTATTAATTCAATTATGGATCAATGGGCACTTGGGTTTTTTCCATGACTTAGCAATTATGAATAGGGCTGCAATAAACATTCCGGTACAAATATCTTTGTTATGATGTGATTTTTGGTATTCTGGGTAGAGAAATTATTCTTCTAGTAGAGGAATTATAGGTCTTCTTCTAGTAGAGGAATTATAGGATTGAATGGCAGATCTATTTTTAGATCTCTAAGTGTTCTCCAAACATCTTTCCAAAAGGAATGTATTAATTTGCATTCCCACCAGCTGTATGTTCCCTTTTCTCCACATCCACGCCAACATCTCTGGTCTTGGGATTTTGTGATATGGGCCAATCTTACTGGAGTTAGATGATATCTCAAAGTAGTTTTGATTTGCATTTCACTGATGATTAAAGATGATGAGCATTTTTTCATATGTCTATAGGCCGTGCACCTGTCTTCTTCAGAGAAGTTTCTCTTCAAATCCCTTGTCCAGCCAGCCTGTGATGGGATCACTTGTTCTTTTCTTGCTTATGCATTTGAGTTCTCCGTGGATTCTGGTTATTAAACCTTTGTTGGAGACATGACCTGCAAATATCTTCTCCCATTCTGAGTGCTGTTTGCTTGCTTTACGTACTGTGTTCTTGGCTGTGCAGAAGCTTTTTAGTTTGATCTAGTCCCAGTAGTGTATTTTTGAAGCTGCTTCAATTGCCCGGGGGGGTCCTCCTCATAAAATACTCGCCCAGACAAATTTCTTCAAGGGTATTCCCTTCACTCTCTTCTAGTATTTTTATAGTTTCATGTCTTAAGTTTAGATCTTAAATCCAGTGAGAGTCTATCTTAGTTAATGGTAAAAGGTGTGGGTCCAATTTCAGTCTTCTGCAGGTTGCCAGCCAGTTCACGCAGCACCATTTGTTAAATAGGGAAACTTTTCCCCACTGAATGTTTTTAATTGGCTTGTCAAAGATTAAATAATGGTGAGTAGCTGGAATCATCTCTTTGTTCTCTATTCTGTTCCAGACATCTACTTCTCTGTTTTTGTGCCAATACCATGCTGTTTTGATCACTATTGGTTTGTAGTATAGTCTGAGATCTGGTAGCGTGATTCCTCCTGCTTTGTTTTTATTTCTGAGTAATGTCTTGGTTATTTATGTTTTTTTCTGATTCCATATAAAATGAAGTATTTTTTTTTTCAAGATCTTTAAAGTATGACAGTGGAGCTTTAATAGG
>CAUYPK010118620.1:0-11693 GCA_963574355.1 Loris lydekkerianus
AGGAATGGAAGAAAAAGTATCCAATGTACTCAGCCCTACTATGAAGCTAATTTATAGCTTTCACATGAAGGCTATAACCCAACTATAGCACAAGAATATGGGGAAAGGGCCAAGGAAGGGGAAGGGAGGGGGAAGGTTAGGATGGAGGAAGGGTAATGGGTGGGGCCACACCTATGGTGCATCTTAGAATGGGTACAGGTGAAACTTACTAAATGCAGAATACAAATGTATACATACAATAACTAAGAACATGCCATGAAGGCTACGTTGAACAGTTTGATGATAAAGAAAGAAAGAATATTCAGATTGTATATGAAACCAGCACATTGTACCCCTTGATTGCACTAATGTACACAGCTATGATTTAACAATAAATAAATAAATAAATAAAAACTAAACTAAACCCTCATTAAATACAGCAAATCTGAGTCTCTGGGAAGGAAGGAAAGTATCTTGTCTAAGATAGTGTAAATAATGTAGTTATAAAATGGAAACATACACATCAAAATTTCCAAATATATTACTGGGTTTTTAAATGATTTCCAAATATGCATTATTTTTTAAAAATAATTTTTTCTAAGAACACTAAAGCAATAACAAATACAATTTAGAACCTAATGTATGAAAAGTGCTGCATATGTGGATATTGTCTTTAGTGCTTTAAATTGGGAAGAGAGGACAGCTATGGTAGCTCATACCTATAATCCCAGCCTGCTGAGAAGCTGAGGCAAGAGGATCACTTCAGGCCATGAATTCAAGATCAGCCTGGGCATAGTGAGACCCCATTTCTACAAAAAAATTAAAAAGAAGGAAGGGAAGGAAGGGAAGGAAGGGAAGGGGAGGGGAGGGGAGGGGAGGGAAGGAAGGAAGGAAGGAAGGAAGGAAGGAAGGAAGGAAGGAAGGAAGGAAGGAAAGGACAGGACAGAACGAACTAAGGTTTTGGGTATGATGATGTTAATTTTTCCCATTTGAAAAAAAGATTTTCCAATGTATCTTTTCACATCAACAATAATAATAATTCTTTATATGTGCACGGTGGTTTATCAAACCTTTTACAATTAGTATCTCATTTGAGTTTTACTGCATGAAAGAAAGTACTATCTATACTTATGTATTAGGAAACCAACTCCCACAAAATTAAAGGATTTTGCTCAAGTTAACATTCTCAGTTAGCAGAAAAGACTAGAACTTGAGTTCACTTATCAAATTGACACTGAATCTTACCAAAGTGACACTGTACTAAACTATTACACATGAAATTACTATGTTGACATTTCAAAAATAGGTTGAGTATCCTTTATCTGAAATGCTTGTGACCAGAAGTGTTTTGGATTTCAGATTTTTTCAGATTTTAGAATATTTGCATATACATAATAAAATTTCTTGGGGATTAAACCCAAGTCTAAAATTTGTTTATGTTTCTCATATATACCTTATATACATAGCCTCATGGTAATTTTATACAGTTTTTTTTAATTTTGAAAGATGAAACAAGTTCTATCTTTATTTTAACTGCAACCCAGGGTGAAATTTTACACTTATGACATCATGCTGGCACTCAAAAAATTTCAGATTTTGAAGCATTTTGGATTTTGGATTTTTGGGGGAGGATTTTGGATTTTTGTATTAGGGATGTTCGTCCTGTAAAGACAAGTAGCACTATATTCAGGGATCTTGTTTTGTATTGGTCACCTTGAGGAAGTTCTTCTTAAAAAGAAAAGTAAGCAACTTCTAGAAACCATAAAGCCATAATATACCTATTAGATTTGTTATGTCAGAGTCTCATTCTTAATCATATTAATGAATGTGATTGGTTGGTATTCAGGTAATCCACCCATTTATCGTTTTTGGAAAGACAATCTGCAACAAAAAGACAGCTTTGGACCTAGCACTGGTACAGCACGTATGGTGGAAACCACTGCCTACGCTTTACTTACCTGCCTGAGCTTGAAAGAAATGAATTATGTCAATCCGATCATCAAATGGCTATCTGAAGAGCAGAGGTATGGAGGTGGCTTTTATTCAACCCAGGTAACATTTCTTTGTCTCATCTCATCTTCCAGTAGACATTTTTATTTGCTCCCACACCACACATTCCACTCTCATTCCGGCCTCCCTGCTTTCGTCCTCCAAATCAGTATGCCATAGGTATAAATAAACATCCAGAATCAGAGGACCCCCCCTCCAGATGTTATCTGCATTCACACCCTTATTACATAGAGGAAGAAATGAGCCCAAGGAAGTTCTTTCAGGGAGTTGGTGGCAGAGCCAAAATCAGAACTCATGTCTCCTGGCTCTAAGACCAGTACTTCCTTTATGATTCTTTTTTTTTTTTTTTTTTAAAGAGTCTCACTTTGTCGCCCTTGGTAGAGTGCTGTAGCATCACAGCTCACAGCAACTTCCAGCTTTTTGGCTTAGGCAATTCTCTTGCCTCAGCCTCCCAAGTAGGTGGGACTACAGGCACCCACCACAACACCCGGCTATTTTTTTGTTGCATTTTGGCCAGGGCTGGGTTTGAACCCGCCGCCCTCAGTATCTGGGGCTGGCACCCTACTCACTGAGCCACAGGCACCACCCTCCTTTATGATTCTTAATCACTGTGAAAGTCTAGTAAAATTCAGCAATTATGTCACGTCCTGTGTAATAAATATGAATAATGGCTGCCATATAAAAAAAGGTACCTATGTTCCCTCCATATCAGAAAAATAAATTAAAATTGAAAGGAATAATTATTGTTTTATGTCTACCTATCTATCAGCTCATTTGAGTTGCAAACTCATTTGAGTGTGTATATTTTATAATTATTATGTAGTTCCATAATATATGTCTATATCCAAAGGTTTAGCTCAAATATTATTAACTTCCCTGTTTCCTAAATGTTTAGATAGTGATGGAGTATGTATATTTATCTTGTATGTAAAATTTAGAGGTAGAGGGGTCTTTCAGCAGTAATTTAGCAATCTAATGGATTTCATCTTGGGTACAATGGTGGAATTAGCAGAAAAGACTGCTCTATTGATTAGTATTGACTTCTATGAACAGAGGCAGAGGAAGTGACTATGCATTTAACATCTCCAATTTTATAGATGAAGGAGAGATCCAGAAAGATAAAGTTCATTCATTTATTCCCCAAACAAATACTTGTTGAATAGCTATCATGTGTATCTCCTAAATGTAATGGGCATTGTTTTCATCAATTTTGTGCTGGTATAACAGAATACCAGAGACTGGGTAATTCATAATGAACAGAAATGTAATAGCTTATGGTTCTAGAGGCTAAGAATTCTAAGATCAAAAGACCAGCATCTGGTGAGGGCCTTCTTGCCATGTCATCCTGTGGTAGAAGAGTAAAGAGAAGGTAAGAGAGAGATGAAGTGAGACAGAGAGAGATAGAGCACGGAGGGGGTCAAACTCATGCATGCTTTTATAAGAAACCCAGACTTGCCAAAAAAACCACTCCTGGGATAACAGCATTAATCCATTCATGAAGGTGATGCCCTCATGACCCAAACACTTCCCAGTACCTCTGCATTGAGGATCAAGTTTCCAACACTTAAACTTTGAGGGACACATTCAAATCCCTGCAGATACCCAAGAAAAATACACTTCCCACTTGTCCCCTGAATCTTATATTACAAGCAAACTGTAAACAAAAGTATTTCAAAGTGAGATGAATGTTATAAAGGATAGAAAGGGAACACTGAAACAGAGAATAATGTGAAAGGAGTGGTCGTGGCCTCAGTGTGGGATATTTAAGGTGACACAGAAGCATGAGAAAGAGATAATAATGCAAAGAGTTGAAAGTATTCTGCGAAGAGTGGCTTGCCTGAGGTTACGTTTGAGGAATTTGTAGAGGACCCAGATCTGAGGCCAAACTTCCTGATGGCTAACAGCAGCATCCTTATTGAGGGTGGGGGAAGAGACATCCTTTCCGCCTCCACATGGAATCTCTTAACCAGCTTTTCTCAGTCTGCTAGAGTTTCATCTCCAGAGAATGCTGCCCTACCCTCTCATAAAAAAGGGCATTTGTAAAAGGGAATATGCAAATAAACTAAACACATTTTTGTGTCTTGCTTATTGTTGATAGGATACAATTAATGCCATCGAGGGCCTGACAGAATATTCACTCCTGGTTAAACAACTCCACCTGAATATGGACATCAATGTCTCTTACAAGCACAAAGGTGACTTCTACCATTATAAGGTGACAGAGAAGAATTTTCTTGGGAGGCCAGTGGAGGTAAATGAAAAATTTGTTGTAATATTCTACAGTTGGATGGGATCATTGAAGTCATCTATTCCACTGTATGTTACAAATGTATTTATTCACTGCTTATACATATGCTGAAAAACGTAAAGCACGAAGAACCCATGTATCGGGTAGAGATTGTCATTTTAGAAACACAGTGAAAAAAAATAAGAGTCTTGATGGGTACATGGAATTACACAGTGGGTCTCTGGATCCAAACTAGAAGGTGGGGGCAGTTCGTCAAATGTGTTCAGATGTGTGGATCAAATCTGGAAGAATCAGAATGAATTAGCAAGGTTAAGAAAGGGGAAGAACTTTTCAGACACAGATAATGGTGCACATAGCAGTATAGTGGTAAAGTACAGTGGCAGAGTAAGGGAGATGTGTTTGGGAGGCTGCCATGGTTCTCTTGGCCCCAGGCATCCGTACAGACTGTAGCCAGATTAGAATTAGCCTTTACTTCTCCCATTCTTACCCCTTTGCTAACATGAGATTCTTAAAACCAATGGCTTTTGAAAATTTCCACAAGAAAAGGACACATTGGAAAAACTAGGTTCTACCTTAATATTAGCTGCCAGTATACACAGCTGCTGATACAGTCGAATATGGCATTCAGCATATGCTAATATATATTTTTCTAATATATTTTCTAATCATGTTTGTACTATTTTGAAGTATATTTAAATATATAAATAATTGGAAATAGGCCTCACTGTTGATATCTTTCACAAGTTAGAATTTGTGAAAAGTAAACAGGCATAAGAAATAAAATTTAATGTAAAAATTGCAAACCAGTAGCCCATAGTAAAAAAAAAAAAAAGATATATATAGGTGTAAAAAAAGATATATGTATTTATGTATGTATATGTGTGTATATACACACACAGACATACATATACGTACATATATAGGGTGTCCATAAAGTTCCTTTCATTTGCACATGAACTTTATGGCCACCCCTGTATATGTGTGTGTGTGTATATGGATATCGTTATAGACATAGATATAGACATATGCCAACATTTAAAGATCAGAGATTTCAAATAAAATTCTGATTCTTAACTTCCCTTAAAAGACCAAAAGATCTGATAGTGGGGGTCGGGGCCTTGGTAATTTGCTGCAGTCCCCACAAATCGCATGACATGTGCATATGCATTTATGTACATTCTTGCTTTGTGCTTGGGCCTCTTGTAGGCATTTGTGTTTGTGGTTTGCAGTTTAGTAACATATCTCCTTTCCTTGAGAGGGGAGAGATTCATGTTCAAAGTAAGACTAAGCTCTAAAGAGGAGCTCTTGATGTGAGAGGTAGGCTTATTTGAGGTAGCTGGAATTATTCTTTCCTAGAGGGCTAATGTTATAAAGGGCTGCTTGTCATCTTAAAATTATCTAAACCTCAGCCCAGGATGCTGCCTCCAAATTAAACCTGGACTGTTATTAGCTAGTTTAGAATTTTCCACTCCAGTGTTTCCTGAAATGTGTTACATGAAACAATGTGAGGTAGGAGAATAGGCATGGGAAACTCTGGTTTTAATAAAATTAAACAAGTTCTTTAATACAAGTTTCCCAAGTTCCTTAACATATATGTGGGTAAGTGAGGTGACTCTGGGGAAGAAAAGGGACAGAGGTACACATCTTCCAAACTTAATTTGTCCATAGTCACCTTTTCTCATGCAGCATCTCAAGGCACTTGTTTTCCATGAATGCTGCTATATATTCCTTTAGGAATTTAAAGGAAGGATTGACAACCTTTAATGCACGTGGAATCCCTGTTGCATTGGTATACAAACCAAAGCAAAGGGAGACTGCAGACTTGGAGTAAAGGAAGAGCCAATTCTTAGGCCTCTTGCTCAAAAAGATCTCTCTCATACTTTCCACAAATTAGGAAGCATTTGGATGGGGGAGTGTCCCTGGAAAGGAGAATTGCTCAACTCGATTCATGTCTTCATTTTTCTTCTGACAGACTGAGGATAGGCAACTAAGGATTTGGAAAGCTTAGGTGGGGTGCAAGCGGTTTGGGGTAAGGTACCAAGGGTTTTGGCAAACAAAGCCGAGTGACAAATAGGAAATATGAGTCATCAAGAGGTGAAAGAGGGGTGCAAAGGGGAGGTAAGAGAGGGACAAAGATAGATTGCACCCCCTTTAGGGTTACTGTGGAACTTCCTGTTCCTGGTGCTAATGAAAATGATCTTCACTGGCACATAGAATGCTGACTCCTGAGCTACACCCTGAAAGGAATTTATATAGTTGGCAAAAGAAGATGAAGATCCGGTTTTACCATAACCATATATAGATGAAAATGTGACCAAAACTGGCCTCTGACATGTTGGTTTTGTTGACTAACTCAAGGGATCCCAGATGTCTTATTTACATGTAGAAGGAAAATGGGAAATTCCACCATTTTTTAATGCCTGCTATGGGCATAGCATTTTCAATGTCTTATCCATTTAATCTCAGCAGAGCTTTGAAAGAGGAGGATGGTAGGTGTCAGCCCACTCTTTGTATAGCTCTATCCTCCCTTCCTATTGGATGATATAAGAAAGCATGGTTTCTCAATCCACCTTTCCAGGTACTTCTCAATGATGACCTCGTTGTCAGAACGGGACATAGCAGTGGCTTGGCTACAGTACATGTAAGTATTTAATTGAGAGCCAGTAGGGAGTTAGGTATCCCTTTGTACTAGGCAACATAAAAGTTAAGGACTTTTTCACAAAGAAAACTGGGCTTTAGTAACCATGACTAAATTAGTATTCATTTATCTAACTCTTCCTTGAAATCTTTATGACTAGCCTCACAATTTATTTTTGAAAACAGCTCTATTAATCCTTATATTTATACATTCTGTATATTTATGAAAGTTATATGTGTTTATATAGAGACTAGATGTACAATTTTATGATCATATGTGTATATGTGTGTGTATAAATATATTTCTTCTCTATGGTTAGTAAACTGCATCTCTGAGGATTAATATGTTACATGTAAAGGATTTGGTCTCTCATTTCAGCCACTTAGCAGTTACAAACTTTTCTAAGCTATTTACATGTGTCCATGCAGTCTTAAAATCTCATAGTCTGAGCATCATTATTCTATTGAAGACTTTAATCATGCTGTTATCTTCATTATATTTATTTTTTCAAGAACTGTTTAGACGATTATGTGGGGGGGTGGCTGTCCACTTTTCTTGTCATTTCTAGTTGTTCTTGATATATATACTTCTGAAAGACCCTTGCCCATTCATACACACCTAAAATTTGTTATTTGCTATGATGGTGTGTGGGCTGGGAGAAATCTACACTTCCTAGCCTCACAGTGCTATGTGTTAAATTAAATGTATGGGCTCAAGGACAAGAGACCTGGGAACTTTCAGAGTAAGGTGCTCAGACTTGACCACATGGAATTTGAACCAAGATTTTGCCTTGTCAGAAATCATTTTTTGCTTACTTGGGACTTCTCAGCTATATTTTGGATTACATACTTTACTGAAAGTCCAGCTTCTGGAAAAATGTGTCCTTACTATATACCGTTTGTACTGGATTATGAAGATAATGCTTCAAGCGTCCCATTTGCAGCAGCAATAATGCCATGATACCTTTTTCACATTCCCATTTTAAATAGAATCGTCTCGTTTACTTGCTCCAATGTAGGTAAGAACTGTAGCTTACAAAACCAGTACCTCTGAGGAAGTGTGCAGCTTCTATTTGAAAATTGAAGCCCAGGACATTGACGGTAAAACATCATGATATGCATTGTAATTTTGGCTAAAAATAAACAATGTCAAATAGAGAGGTTCCCCAATTAGAAAAAATGTGCTTGTTCAAAAACCAAAAATTTTTAATCATATATTTTAGCAGGTTGACATCTAAGTAAGCATTACTGCCATTAATTACAACAGATGTAACTCTTTAATAAGAGCTGGAAAGTAAACTTAATAACTAAACTAATCACTATTGATCAAGAAAGTGTTTTGACTAATTATATTACTTTTAAAAAGTGTCACTAGGCTGGACGCCGTGGCTCACACTCTGGGAGGGTGAGGGAGGTGGATTGTTTGAGCTCAGGAGTTCAAGACCAGCCTGAGCAAGAGAGAGACCCCAACTCTAAAAATAGCCAGGGATTATGGCAAGCACCTGTAATCCCAGCTACTTGGGAGGCTGAGCAAGAGAATCCCTTGAGTCCAAGAGTTTGAAGTTGCTGTGAACTATGATGCCATGGCAGTCTACCAAGGGCGTCAAAGTGAGACTCTGTCTCAATAAAATAAATAAATAATAAAGATAAATAAATAAAAAGTGTCACTAATTGTAAAGCCATAAAAAGTTCTAACCCTGAATTTCTGTTACTTTTATGTTGGCTTTCCGTTCATACCCTGAATTTTCTATTATCCTTTTTGTTGTTGTTTGTTTGTTTGTTTTGAGACAGAGTCTTACTATGTTGCCCTCAGTATAGTGCCTGTGGCGACACAGCTCACAGCAACATCAAATTTTGGGGCTTAAGCGATCCTCTTGCCTCAGCCTCCCAAGTAGCTGGGACTACAGGTACCCACCACAATGCCTGGCTAATTTTTTGTTCCAGTTGTCGTTGTTTAGTAGGCCCGACCCGGTTCAAACCCACCTGCCTCAGTGTATGCAGCCAGTGCTCTAGCCACTGAGTTCAGGTGCAGAGCCATATTACCCTGTTTAGTTTTCCATCACTTAGGCTTTATATTCTAAGGGTTCAGAAAAATGCACATTTCTCTGCCTCCATCTTTAACTTGGTTTCTCCAGTACTTATAGCTTCAGACCCTTGTGGCCTATAGCCTTCAGACCCCTCTACTGGTTGTTTCTCCTTTCCCAGTCCAAATCAAGTCCATTTCCACACTCCAGCCCACTGCCTCAAGTTCAGGGTGAATGTGGCTGCCTCTGCCCTGATACTTTCCATTTGTGGCTCAGGACCCTGTTCTACAGAAAATTTCCCAGCTACCAGCAAATCCAGGCGTCTGCTCTTTCTCCCCCCAGTATCTCCCAAACACATTACTTCCTAAATGACTTATTCTTTAAACTGTACGTTCTTTAAGAGCAGAGGATTGTTCTAATTATGTGAAGACTCACTGCTATCGTCAGTAGCCATGAATTTCCATTAAAATCGCCACAAATTTCAAATTCCAAATCACAGATCATTTTCAAGTGTGCTCAGATAATTTCTCATTAATGATCCTGTTCTGATAGTTTCCAAAACAGCTAAAAACAGTTCACTCTCATATTTGTGTATGTGCTTGCTTGTTTGTTGTGCGTGCCAGCATCCACCTATGGAGCCTACGGAGACTCAGACTATACGCGCATAGTAGCATGTGCCAGGTGAGTCTAAAAATTCAGGGTCTCACTGTTTGTTACATTAGTTCTTTGCATGTTTTTAAATTTTAACACGTCCAAAAGATACAAAATGCTTCATTTTTTAAAATTCGCAGTAATAGTTATTCTTAAGTAGCTACTTATCATAAAGAACAGCTTTGATTTTTCTCAGATAGTTTTCGCTCCCATTTTTATCTCTTGATTCAAACAGTATAATATTAACTTTTCCTATCTTTCAGAAAGGTAGAGATGCTCATAAGCAAATCCTACTCTCTTAATTAGAAAAATCGCATTTACCCAGCAAAATCCCTGTCTATTATCAGCCAGTGATTCTCAGGTGGACTGCACATTTGAAGTCAGCTAGAGAGCTTTTGGAACTGCCTGAAGCTCAGACTTCATCCCAGAGATCATTCTAATGATAGACAGGCTTGAGAATCACTGATGTTAAATCTTTTGCTGACTAAATACAAAGGCCTGAACTGGCCAGGGTATAAGTTCCCTATTGCTGCTAGGTAACAATTTACAATCAATATAAACTTAATGGCTTAAAACAACACAAATTTATTATAATTCTAGAGGTCATAAATCTTAAAAAAAAAAGGGGGGGGGGGGTTGGCCAGGATGTATTCCTTCTGAAAGCTCTAGAAGGGAATCTATTTCCCTTTCTTCCAAATTCTAGAGGCTGCCTATGTTTGTTGGCTTGTGGCCCCTTCCTGTTTTCAATGCCAGCATCACAGCATTTTCTAATCTCTCTCTCTCTCTGACTATAATCGCTGCTTCCATCATCACATCTTCTCTAACTCTCCTGCTTCTTTCCTTTATAAAGACCCTGTGACTGTATTGAGGCCACCCAGATAATCCAGGATAATCTACCTACTTCAGATCCATAACTTAACCACACCTGTAGAGTTTCTTTTGCACATAAGATAGTATATTCACAGGGTCAGGGGACTAGGACATAGACATCCTTGGGGGTCATTGTTCTGCTTTACCACAGCCACCATCCTAAAGTGTTTATGAAAGTGTAGCTTTATTTAAAATATGCATGTATTTTTGGTTGTGGTAGTCACTCAGATTGTGGCAGAGCCATAACTAGAACACAGACTTCTTTCCTCTTCTTTCTATCGCCCCTCGATTCATCCTGTTGTGCTCTGTTTCCTTAACTCTTTGTATTGTCAGTAGCAGTGCTATCTATGGATGATTATTCTGCTGTTACTACATATAACTGCACATGATGCCAAGCACTTACTATGGATAACTTGGACATTCAATAGGGTTGTGTAAAAGATAAGAGCTGAAAGGATTTTAGGGGTGAGCTATTAAACTTCTTGTTTTAAAAATAAGGAATCTGAGACCCAAAGAGGTAAAGTCATCTGCCAAGTCCTCAGAAAGTTAAATGCAGAACCAGGGGCTCAAATACCCCACACCTGATGCTCAATCCAGTATCTAAAGCACCTCTTTCAATCAGGGTAAACTGAGACCACTGATCCCAAGGAGGCAAATTGATCCTCATTGGCTTTCTCCCAGCCGTTTTCCTGCCTTGATCCTGAGCCAAATAACTTCTGTTTTATACTTCCTTCACTACGCAGCCCTCCTTGCCTCCTTAGCCGCATTCTTCTTTCCACCATTTCCTTCTTTCTTCCTTGACCAGTCCCGCTGCTCAGACATCTTTCCTCATTCCCTATGTCTTTCCATTAAGGTCACCCTTTCCCAGGCAGCTTTCTCCTCCTACCGCCATTCCTACTCTTGTTACCTGTCATCTGAGGAGGGGGCATGATCACAGTTGTCTAAATCTACAGTTGTCACAGGGAGATGTGAGTACACTTGTGGACTCATCTAGATACCTAGAGGAAAGCATCTAGAGTTGGCATAAAAAAGAGCTCTTTGCTTTGTTTTCTTTTGTTGTCTGAGTTCTTTGAGTTGCTTTAGATTTTGGATATTAGCCCTGTTCATGTGTATAGTTTGTGAATATTTTTCTCCATTTGATCTGTTACCTATTTACACTGTTGCTTTTTTTTTTTTTTTTTTTTTTTTTTTTTTTTTACAAAAATAAGCTTTTTATTTAAATTTTTTAATATTTTTTTAAATTTTTTTTTTTTTTTATTTTTGTTTTTGTTTAT
>CAUYPK010118623.1:0-52646 GCA_963574355.1 Loris lydekkerianus
AATTAGCTCTACATGAAGGTTGTGAGGTTCATGGTAAAACAGTGGTCAATGTGGATAAATAGGTAAGTCTAGCTCTTTCAATGTCACAATAAGAATATCTATTTTCCTCAGCCATCGCAATCAGGCAAGAGAAGGCGATCAGAGGCTGGAGTTGTAAGTTTCATTTCTGCCGCTTGCTCAGTGATGGCACCGGAGCCAAGCCCCCTGGGTTCTCTAAAATTTGGTTTCTCTGAGAAATGGCTCTCATGTTAGATGATTAGCTCCATGAAGTTGGAGATGGGGCCTGATTTGTTCCTTAGCTGTTACTACCTAGCATAATGCCTGGAATATAGAAAGTGATAAACTATCTATTGAGAAAATTAACTCATTTCTGTCATCCCTGTAATGTCCTATGACAACCAAATACCTAAATGTGTTTTAAAAACCCAGCAATGGATTCATATGATGAGGGAGGCTCCTGTATCAAATTATGCTTCCCACAGGGAACAATGACAAATGTTGGAAAAAATATTTAGAAATTAATTATCTGAAGGCACTGGAGAGCAAACAAAAACAGGGAGAAACTGGAGGGGATATTATATTTATTCACTTATTTATTATATATAATTTTAGAGGTAGAGTTTCACCCTGTCACCCAGGTTGGAGATCAGTGGTGTGATCATAGCTCACTGTAGCCTTGAGCTCTTGGGTTCAAGTGATCATCTTGCCTCAGTCCCCTAACTAGCTAGAACAACAGGTACACACCACCAGGCCCAGGCCTAGGTTATTATTTTATTTTATTTTTCTTTCTCTTTCTTTCTTTTTTTTTTTTTTTTGGTAGAGATGAGATCTCATTGTGTTGCACAGGCTAGGCTTAAACTTCTGGCCTCAAGCTATCCTTCTGCCACGAACTCCCAAAGTGCTAGGATTACAGCCATAAGCCACTGTAGCAGCCCAAATATTGCCTTTAAAGAAGGAAACTGCAGGTGGAAAGGAGGGGAAACCACATGTGCAAGGTGGGAGGAGTTTGGAGGACATCCCTGCTGATAGCAGGCCAGGGCAGGGGGAGGGGAGAGAGCAGCTGAGACGGGGAGCTGTGTGGACTGGGGGGAGACTCCCGGTTTCTGTCCTTGGTGCTATGGGAAGCCACCCAGAATTTTAAGCAGCAGAGGCTGGGTATAAGAGTGGTTTCTGTTTTGTAAAGCCCACTTGGCTGCAGTGTGGAAAGTGATCTGATGCAGGGTTTGTTCCCCAGGCTGACGGAGCAGCCCGGGGCGGGTGCATTGGGCTGTGCCTTCCTATCTGCCTTTGTGTAACAAGTGACCATGCACTTAATGGCTTAAAGCAGCACTTGTTCACTGTCTCATGATTCCCATAAGCCCTAAGTCTAAGCACAGCACCACTGGGTTTTCTACTCAGAGTCTCTTCAGGCTGGAATGGGTGTGTTGGCCAGGCTGTGTTCTCATCTGAAAAAACTGGCAAAAATCAGTTTCCTGTAGCCGTGGGACTGAGTTCTCTGCTTTCCTGCTGAGAACGGGTTTGCTCCCAGCTCCTCGAGGCCACGCTTAGCTCCAAGCCACTAGCCCTCTTAAATAAAGCATGGCAGCTTACCTTTTCATAGCCAGCTGAAGAATCTTTCCCTAGTCTGGTGGAAAGGAATCTTATATAATCGGATATACTCCTGGGTCCTGCCTAAGGGAAGGGGAGGGTAGAGCATGAACTACAGGGGCAGCAAGCCTGGGCCCATCTGAGAATCCTCCCTGCCACCATTTTGATGTGGACACAATGTAACACTAGGCACTGCTTTCAGCTTCCAGGCCCAAATCTACCTTAGCAGTGAGCCCAGTGCCACCCTTAGTTTCACACTACGTTCTGCCCTCTAGGAGCTCTTCAGACAGAGTCCAGCTCACCCCTGCTGAGTAAGTGCCCCTTTTTTCTTGGCAGTGTATTTCCTTGTAGAGCTGAGAGCTCTGAGCACTTCCAGCTGGTTTTGTCAGGGCAAGCCAGCATTTGTGACAACAGACGACTTTTACAAAGTGGCTTCCGATCGCTTTGGCAAACTTCAAACTTTGGTTTGCAGAGAAGTCTTTCTAACTGAACTTAACTGGATTAAAAATACTTGCTTTGCAATTTGTGCATGTGGATGCAGATCTAAGAACTTCAGCGCTGTGCCAGAAGCTGGAAAGTCACAACTGCTGGCTTCTGTGTTTATAAAACAATTCCAATCTCGGTTTCCTTTAGTGAGCCTGAGTATGTTTGGGCTTATTTAAACTAAAGTTGTTCTGCGTTTCCTCTGAGAGATTTCCCTGCTGCCATCTTCCTGCCATTCTATTTGAACCAGAAACATTCAGGATTGCTGTTTCTTTGACCTTTGTGGATGTGAGGGCAAGTAAAAGAAAATTGATGAACTTACCTTCCGCCTCATCATTCTTTGACTTACTTGCTCCTATTTTTGGTTCCTTTTATTATTGATAGAGCATTTATTTTCCATAGCTTCTGTGTATCTTATAAAACCAAATGAACAGCTCTTGCTCCTGGAAGGGGGGAAGGGTGGTTGTTGTTATTAAACCAGCAGTTACTCACTGCCCAGTGGGCTGTGCAGCCCCTATGCCCTTTGGTGTCTGTGGGACCTGGTCCAGGAAGGGACTAGGAGTAGCATGAGGGGGGCAAGTCAAAGGAACCGAAGGAGGATGACACAGGAGAGGGAAAAGCTTCCAGCATGGTTGGGCTTGGGAGTGGAAAGGGTCCCTCCTCCCATCAGCTAAGCTGAGCACACCACCCATCCACCACCCAGTCCCCAGAGTGGTACTATTTTCAAGGTTATAACTCTTCCTCAGTTAGCTCAAGGGATTAAATCAGATCTCCTGGGAACTTTGATTTACAGCTCTTTTGTTTAGCTAAAGGAGAAGGGTCTGGCAACTTGCCTCCCTTTGACATAGGAGAATTGGAAATAAGTTTCCTTTTTCCTCTTAAGTGCCTAAAGAACAAAAGGGGACAAAATCGTTAACTATAAACCACCTAGAAATGCCCAAACCATCCAGGTCTACAAATTTTCAGTAGTACCTGCCGCGCCACCCCCTGCTGTCTCCCTGCCTCCCCTGTTCCCCAGGGTTGCTCCCCAGGGTTTCCTGAAGTAAACACCAGGGCTAAAAAACACTTTCCCAGGGACTACAAATCTCTGCAAGTGTCTGGTCTCTGCTCTCTGCTGGAAGCCACAGCTGTGGGGACACTTCCCAACTCGTATGCTGCCTCTTCCTGGTGACCCTGACTAGGACAGGATGCAGACGACCTCTCTCTAGGCAGAAACCTGACTTCTACTTTCTGGCCAATACCTGGAAACTTCCCTCCTCAGGCTGACTGCCCAGTGGCCCAGCAGACCTGCCTGGCTGCCAAGTACAAGGGAACACAGGATGTTATTCTTGTTCTCAGAAGACCAAGCTCGTTTACCACAGCCAGGAGCGTGGGCAGCGGGAGGAAAAGGCCTCCTCTCTGGTGTCCAACATTTGCCCAGTGGGAGTACCATGTTCCTGGAGGGAGGGGTGGATGCTGTGAGGCCCTCCCTCTGCCCCCCTCCCCGCAGTCCTCTCAAGGATAGAACGCAGTCCTGCAGGTAGAAAGAGAGAGTTTAGTTCACTGGGAAGCTGAGGCTCAAGTAATTCCTTGGGCCAGTCTGACCCAAAGGCCCCTAGGCAAGCGCATCCCCAAGATAAAAACACAAAGTTATTAATAAAGTTCTCATTGGCAGCCAGCTCAACTAGAAATAAAAATGCCCCGGGAATGACTATTATAAATGTTGGAACAGAAGGTCAAAGGGAATTTCCAAAGAAATGGGCCAGAGGAGAGAAATAGGCAGGAGCTGGCTCCGGGCCTCACTGAGGGTTCGATTGAGTGTCTGGGTTTTACGTTCAACCCTGTTTGGCTCCTTCTGGAGGCTGGGAGCAAGTTGGAGTCGAAGGCCCTGCCTGCCCTCTCGTAGCTGGGGCTGTGGGAAAGGTGGTTTAAACTTTTGCTCAGCAAGCTGGTATTGAGAACCTCTCTATGCCTGACATACAGAAGGGATGTGGAAGGGAGAGAACGGAGGCTCTCTGCCCCGGGGGCTCACATTCTGGGGCGGGCAGTCAGTAAATGGGGAGACAAACAGACAAGCCGCTTCTAGAGAACACTGAGTGTCCTGGAAAACAGGGTACAGGGAGGGAGCCCCTGTGAGGGGGGGACCCTGGAGCGTGCACCCTGGTGAGGAGAAGCAGCCAGCTGAGCAGAGAGCTGAGCCTCTGGGAAAAGGAAGTGCCAAGTTCAAAGACTTGAGTAGGACACTAAGGGCCCAGCAGATCAAGACCCCATTTCCTCACCTATACAGGATATGACCGAGGATCAAATAAAGGGTGAGTGCATATTGTCACTGTGGTGACGATGTCCAAGAACTTGGTCAATGGCACCGTTCCCATGTGGGAGCTAAATTCTGATGGCCTTCAATATCTACAACATGAACTCCCGTAATAGTCCACTTCCCCTAGATGAGTCTAACGGTTCTCTCTTCTCACCACCTCATTAGTGTGAGAGAACCACAGTGCCCTCAGTGGGTGGCCAGTGTTGCTCTCTTGACACTTCCTTGAACCCAAAGAGTGAAGGGAAGGGGTGTGTGTGTGCGCACACACATGCATGTCACGGGCATGTCCTAACATATGGAATATCTTTAGGATTCTGTTCTCTAAAAGAAACATGAAGTTATAAACATTGGCCCAGCCCCTATTTTGCAGCAGACCACTCTCTAAGGGACCCAGCTGAGCACCAGGGATGCCTTCGCTGACCCTGTAGACTGCCCCCTGCCTGGGCCAGGTTCACCTTCTAAGCAGGAGGCTCTTCATGACATCGAAGCCCCCACTTCCTGCAAGTCCCTCCCACATTCATGTTCCTGGTCCTCCCTGGGGATGGAGAGAAAATGTGCAGCTCTTCTTCACCAGGGTCTTTGTTGGAGACCACGGTCAGGTGGCCTTTGAGGTGCCTTTCTCCAAGCTAGACGACTCCCCCCTACCCACTCCACCTCCACGTTCCCTCAGGGGCTATACAGAGAAGCACAGTCACGTGGAAAAGAACAGCGGAGAGAGGCTTCTGCAGCCAGCAGAGACGGAGAGTGGCAGAGGTGTCCCTGCCATGATGCGGGAAGCCAAGTCCCCACCAACCCAGCCTCTGCAGTGGCCCGTGGTGGGCCACCTCCTCACCAGGCACAGGCCCAGCCTCTGAAACCAGCAGCAGTCAGAACAGTGGGTAACACGTATCCAGCTTTGACTCTGGGCCAAGCACTTCACAGAGTCTCTTCACGTCATTGTTACCATACGTGGTGTAGCAGGCATCGGGGCTTCCAAGTGCAGGGGAGGGACTGAAGTTTAGGGAGGGAAGGTGACTTCCCAGGGGCCCCGGGACCGCTGGAATTCGAACTCAGCTCTGGAGTTGGTTCCATAACTGAACACCTTAAAGTGACAATTTGCTATTCAGAATCAGTCTTTCTCCCCCTTCCAGATCCTGCATGTTGAGCAACTTTGGATGAGGAGGAAGGTGCTGATTCTAGAACTTGATATAAAGGGAAAGAAAGAGCTCCAGGACGAAGACAACAGCTGCTTTCTGTGGGCATCTTCTCAGAGCCAGGCTTGTTAGCTGCAGTATCCTTTTTTTTTGTTTTTGTTTTTTATTTTTTGAGACAGAGCCTCAAGCTGTTGCCCTCGGTAGAGTGCAGTGGCATCACAGCTCACAGCAACCTCCAACTCCTGGGCTCAAGCTATTCTCTTGCCTCAGCCCCCCGAGTAGCTGGGACTACAGGCTCCCACTGCAACGCCTGGCTATGTTTTTGTTGCAGTTGTCATTGTTAGTTAGCTGCCCCATTCTGGGTTCGAACCCACCAACCTTGGTGTATGTGGCCAGTGCCCTGCTAACTGAACTACGGGTGTCACCTGCATTACCTTATTTAATGCTCTGCTCGTCCCCACAAGGGCATCGCATTCCCATTTTAAAGACAGGGAAATCGAGGGTCCTATTAGTTGAGTAGCTTGCCGAGTTGAAGGGCTGCCATTCCTATCTGGAGCGTCTCCCTCTGTAGCTCCAGCCATAGCGCTTATTGGCAGTAAAGGTTGCCTCACATGGAAACGTGTGGCCTGAGTTATATTTCGTTATCATGGACCAAGTGTCACCTCTTCTGAGAAGACTTACTGATGCTGTATTAGTCTTTTAAAGCCACACATACAGAGAAAACTTGGTGTGAATTGACAGCACCAACTATAGATGTGAGAGTAATCCTACTTCTCAGGCTGTGACCCTTCTAGATGATAAAGTACAAGGTTGTAGTGAACCTGGGAAGCTTGACGTGATACACTCTAGGAAAGGCTTTGACCTTGACTAACTGTGTGAATGTGGGTGAGTTGTGTCATTTTGCTGAAATCTGACTTCCTCTGGGATAAGACTGTTGTGACAGTGATATTACCCCACACCATTAAATATGCCACATCATTGCCTAATAATAATATATAATGACCTTTGCCTAGATTATCTCAGAGCTTAGCATGTGAGAATGGCATACATGTGAGAACATGTTACAAGTTCTAACAAATGGAAGAGGCGTGACTATGAGAAATGTAATGACTGTCACAGCCATTGTCTTACTACCGTCACACCCAGAAGACCCCCTGATGGCCTGTGAAACTGGGGCCCCAGCAGGGATGAAACCGGGGCCCCAGCAGGGAAGGGACAAGAGCCCCAGGAGCAGCTGACTTAAAGAACAGGGCCTCAGCTGGAACCTGAGGCTAAGCCCATTTCCCTTTGAAGTACAATGCATCTTCTTGTGGAGTAAACACTGGGTGGGCAATTGGAAAGGTTTCTACTGTGGAAATCAAGTAACAGTAAAATGATTTGTTTGGCTGTGGCTTAGTCCCTTTCTGCTTTCCTGTTTCCTCCCTCGCCTCCTGTGCTTCCCTGTCCACATGTTGCCGGGTGTTCTAGGGAGGATGAGGCTGGTTCTGGTTGGGAAGCATCTTTATCTCAGCTTTCCTGAGCCCGTGTGCGGAACCATCTGAGAATGGAGAAATTAGCAGGCCTGGAACATATGGCCAGGGTTACGAGCAACACGCAATCAGCTCTCGTGTGGCGGTGCTCAGCTCCTCACCCCGAGCGTGGAGGTGGGCTGGCTGCGAGGGAGGTGCCCTTCGCTGCGAGGCATTCTCAGCACTTGAGCCACAGAGGCCTGGTTGACAATCCTGACCACCTGAGCTCCGGGAAGTAGGTGCTTGATTTTCTTGGCATCAGTTCCCTTGTTCCTGGGAACCCTGGTTCCAACTGATCAGATAATTGAGTGAAACAACACAGACCAAGTGCCTGGGAGTCATTGCTCCAACTAGACACTGCCCTGCTATAACCGACACTGCCCTCCTGTAACCGACATTGCCCCGGGCAGGAATGTCTCCCGCTTTCTTCCAAGGAGGCAAATCACCTGTTGTTTCCGTTCAGGTCTCAACATAGCTGCCACCCCGAGAACACATGTGGATTGGACCATTCTGTGACACAGATGTGTTTTGGGACATCAAACTGTGCCCCCTATATATGTACAAATACAATGTGTTCATTACAAAATAAATAAGCACATAAATATATTTTTAAAAAGATAGTTAGCCAACATAGTATTGTGTCACAACTTTCTCTCAGCCTTTTGAATCACTTGACTCTGAATAATAATGCTGGCACGCAGCACATTATAATTTGAACAAAACAAAACAGTCTTTAGCCTGCCCCTCAGAAGCATGTTCACAAAAGGGGATCAGTGTACATACACCTGATGCTATGGATGGTGAAAGAGTGGTGCCCTCTCTGGTGACAGATGCTGTGTATATTTGAATTGTTTAATAACTTCTATCATTCTTTAAAAAAAAAAAAAAAAGAAAAAGAAAATGCAGAAACTTGCATAGCAGGACTGGTATTGAGGTAGACCTGAGTGGTTTCTCTGACCTTCCCAGAAGTCTCCCCTGTCAGGGCTTGGCAGGCTCAGAAGGACAGCCGTCAGAGGGTGTGTGAGCCTCCTTGGGGACTGGGAGGGTCAGAGTGTGACTTGGCCTGCAGTGTGTGGCTATGTAACAGAGTTGTGTGACCCCACATTACTCAAGGGGAAAGGGAGTCTCCCCATCCTTCCAGTTCCAAAATGCTGTTAAGTCCTTTTTAGAAAGTGTGAATCAGATCATCCTTCCTTACTGATGTTGTTAGGAGGGCAGTTTTTATTTTCATTCTTTATTTTATTTTTTAAGAAGAGAACTTCGCCTTAACCCCAGGTGAGCATTCCCTGCCTGCCTCACTCCTGGCTGCCCCATCTAAACAGAAGTAGATTTCACTCCAGCCACTAGCACCTGCCAAGTCCAGCCAGCTGGCGGCCTTCCTTCCTTGACCTTATTGAGTGGGGGCTGCAGCCAAGTCACCTGCAGCCGCTTCACACACACACACCCAGACTCTGCCCACAGGAGCCTTTCTGGCTGCCCTGGCTTTATTTTGCCATTCCGTGCCTCCCGGGAGCTCAGGTGCCGCCTTCAGGCCTCCTCTTTGGAGAAGCACAAAGCTAGAGTGAGTGGGATAGGGAGGAGTTTTCCTCCCCTTGTCAGTCAGCAGTTTTTTCTTTTCTTTTTCAGGCTCAGAAGGAGCCAAGCTGTCTGAAATGTGGACAGTTTTCAGGTGGCCACACAGCTCTGCTCGACTTCTTGGAACTTTGCAATTGGCTGCAGTGGAAGGACTGTCCTCTCCCAGGGTGACAGAGAAAAACATTTTCGTGAAAGTAGGAAGATGATTCAATCTTTTTCTCTAATATGATTGTTTTTCCTCTTTACTGAGACAGCCAAATTATCCTTTTGGCTAAATAAAATAACATCAGTGTGTGTCTTGGAGGAGAAGCAAACAGTATTTCGCAGTCCTTAAACTTCAGCAAAAGCCACTGAATTAAACTATTTAAAGCTTACTTAAATATTTAAAAATAATTATTTTAAAATTCCTTAAAGGAGAATGGTATGTTCTTTAATGGGACCTATTTTATAGGGCACATAGAACAGTGTCAAAGTGTAGAACTTGGAGGTTGTACTCTTTGGGGTGGGCACCTGTTCCTGTTCCTTCTGGAAGAGATTCCTCAACCTCACTATCACTCAGGTTCTTAGGCTATAAAATGGAATAAGAATAGTAACCACATAGAGTTATTGTGAGGATATGAGGATCAGATGTAAAGTGCTTTAAAACTGTGCTTGGCACACAGTAAGTGCTCTTTAAGGGTTTGCTATTATTGTTATTGTAATTATGGAGGATAAAGAGGAGAGAAAAGACGTCAGTTACAGAAGATCTCTGAATCGCATCTGGAAAAGTCCTTGTACAAGTTACATACCACTAAGAAAGCATTAGTCGTGAGATACTTGCCTTTTAGTGTCCCCAAGTTTCCAGATTACGCTAGAGAGAAGAGGAAAGAAAGATAAAAATAGCAATGTTATTTAAGATCTTTTTTAGTTAGGCAGAAAACAAAGAGGCCAAGGACCCCAGAGCTGTCGTGGCTCAGAGCTTCCTGGAAAATGACACTGGCTGGGTTGTGGTTTGAGGGCAGGGCGCCCAGCACTAGACCCACATGCAGATCAAATGAGGTGCCCGGTATGCCAGTGACAAGTCTCTGCTTGAGAAAGCCAATGAGCAGCATTTGGGCTTAAGACTGGCAAAGCTAAGTAGCAGTTCTCAGACCGGCTATACCTGGGTCTCCCGTTGTTCAAGTCTTCATAGCATCGCTGAAATTCTGTCTACTTTTAAATCAATTGTAGAGAGAGGTGTAATAAAATTTCCAGCTATAACTTTGAATTTGTCTAGTTCTTCCTATCATTCTATGGATTTTGCTTTATATGTTATGTATTTGGGTATTTCAAAGCTGTGTAATAAGGCACATATATTTTCAGGACTGGTAAGTAATTTTGGTGAATTTTCTTCTGTGTCTTATAAAATGGTGGTTTACCCTTGGTATTATTCTTTACTCTGAAACTTACTTTGTCTGATATTAATGTAGACACCTCAATTTTCATTTGGTTAGTGATAAGATATGTATTTCCCCATCCAGTGACATTTAATATGTTTGTGTCTTTATATGCATTTATTAAGTACTTGTTCTATCTAAAGCATTATTCTTAGGCTTGGGACAATAACGAAGAGGGGGAGTTTTCAGGTTGACATGGTTCAATTTTCACTTTAGAATGATTATTCTAGCAGCAGAGCAAAGAGGTAACTGGAAAGGCACAAAATCAGGGACATTTGGACCCACTGGAAACTGCAGCAGTAATTCAGTTTTGAGATAATTGTGGTCTCAACTAAAGTCCCCGCAGGGGGAAGGGAAAGAGGAGAGTGGATTACATTTAGGAGGTAGGGTGGCCTTATCACAATTCTGTGACAGAAAGGCAGTGGGACGTGAAAAGAACCCAGAGAAACCCAAGTGGGGGGTGAAGGATGGTTGGTGATGCCTTTACCGAGATGGGGCGGTAGAAGGAACAGCTGAGTCAGAAGTGGTTACGAGACTTCTAAGCCAAGATGTCAAGTACAGGTTGATGACAGTTTTGATCACCGGAGAAGTCTGAGGAGACCCCCCACCATGGAGAGGAGTGAACTAGTGGGAATAGTTTAAACCACCAGAATATGGACTCTAACCAATGAGTGAAGAAAAGGTAAAAGAAATGAGACAAGGAGAGAAGACGTGGGGCTGAGGTAGAAGCGGAAGGGAAGAGGAGGGTGGTGTTTATACAGTGAAACAGGTGAGGAGGGCGGGAAGACATCCAGAGATCAAGTGAGTAACAATTAATGCTAAGGAAGAGTTGGGTAAGTGAACATGTTTTCTCTAAAATCTACATTATGGTTACTTCTTACGTTCATATCTTTGTATTGATCATAGGAGTTTTATCTTGGGTGGGTATTTGACAGGGTGAAATTTGGGGCATTATCAGTGGCTGGGTGGATCCGTGGCATGCACCTGAGATACATACTCTCTAAGGCTTGACTGGTGCTACTCAGACTTGAGAGCCACCCGTCTGCAGCCACAAACATCCCCAAAAGAGCCTTGTCAGTCTCAAGGAACGTGTCTTCGGGAATCCACATTATCTCAGGGCCTCTCATCCTCCCTCCACCCCTCTTCTTCCCAAAGCAGCTGCTCATGACTCCTGCCTCTTTCAGTCCCTCCATGGCCAGCCCCCCACTCGCACAGGCAGCTTACAGAGCCTCCAGATGATCAGCTTCATCCAGCACCCAGGGTGTACGGAAAAGTGACATTTGAGCCTGAAAATTAGGCTGGAACTTGTATGTAACGAGTTGCAAATGAGACATTGTAAGCACAAGAGGGACCTGACTTGTCTTTGTGCTCAGAAAGGTCACTTAGGGAGTAGAGCAAAGGGCGAATTGTGGTGAAGTAAGGAGGAGTGATACAACTTGATCAGAAAGCTTCTTAACAACCCAGTGTGAGATAACAGGGGCCCAGATTGCAACAGAGCAGGGGAGATGGGATTATGAGTTCCAAACATAATTTGGAGGGTAGAATGACAGACTCAGTGCCTGACTGACTTAGGAGATAGAAGCAAAACAACATACTCAACCCAGCTGAAGAGATAATCAGTACGCTCAAATACAGAAGAAACTAACCAGCATTCAGTACAAAACCAGAAAAAGATTTAAAATATGAGAAACAAAGAGATATGGAGAATAGACTGAGAAGGTCTAACATACATTCAATAAAAGTATTAGAAAGAGAAGAGAAAGACAATAGGGCAAAGCAACAGTTATCCTAATAATGCCTGAGGATTTTCCAGAACTCAATAAAAAGACACCAGTCCTCAGATTTTCAGTAGACCAATTAATTCCATTTATCACAAACAAAAACAAATCCAATCTTCAATCCAGTTTGGTAAAACTGAAGAAGCAAAAGCCATCATATTCAAAGGAATCATACACTAAAATTTGATTTATCAACCACTTCTTAACAATACAATGAAACCCAGAAGATGGTTGGAATCACATCTTTAGTGTGCTGAAGGAAAATAACAAACATCTCAGGATACTATCTCATAAGTACTTTATTCAAAAATGAGGACAAGAGAAAGACAGACCAACTGACAGTTTTCCACTTCTAGACATGTACTAAAGAATTTTCCAGAAGATGTGTTCCAGACAGGAAGTCTGAATTGTGAGAAGGATGACAGGCAAAGAAAAGGACAAATCCAGGCTAATTACAATGGATGAGGAAGGGAGAGGAGCAGGAGGGAAATTGCCACTGGGGACCCCAAGGTGGTTCTTAGAATGGAAAGGTAGAGTCTCCATTTGGTTGCAAATCATGGGGGATGGGGAAGGAAGTGGTTAAAGGCGGCAGGTGGTAAACAGACCTAAACTGCCCCAAGGAAGATAAGGAAACAACTGAAAGGTAAGTTACCTTTCAAGTAAAAAAAAAATTTTTTTTTTTTTGGTAAGTCCCTGTACTTTTTCCTCCAAATAACTATCATACTTCATAGACATTCTAAGGCCACTTTTGTTTCTGGGAAGGTGGTCCAAAGCATGAAATGTGAGTGGGACAATGAAATGGGAGTGGGACATGGGGAGAGAAGCTGGCTGAATTATCTGCAAAATTGGTCTAGTAAGTTCCTTCATTTCATTAGTGAAAATCACGTCTTTTGTCAGACTGTATTCTTCAGGGTGCCACAGCCCATGCCTGGCGGCCTCTGACCAAGAACTGAGGGAAGCGCGTGTCCTGTCTTGCACTGCCAGTGGGAGGGAGTGAAAGGAACGTAGGCGGCTGAGCCTCCACGCTGCAATCCTTGGTGTTGGCAGCTTCCCAGCACTGCGCTCACATTTCATTTGTTTCCACCCAGATTGGGAGATCAGAATTGCAAGGAAGGTAAAGGATTTGAGTCTGTTGAACAAACCCAGGGCTTGTCCTTGGATCAGCTTCCAGCTACTTCTCTCCAGCTGAAGTTGAGGCCGGGAGATGCTCAATTCTAATTCAGGAGCCAGGACCAGCGCCAGAGGGGATGGGCTTCTATTCCCACGCTTGTGTGAAGGTTTTGTTTTGAATAATGCTACTTCCAACTGATGGATCTTATAAGTGTGTTAATAGAAAAAGGAGCTCCTTATAAATGTTTCCAGTTGCAGAGAAGATAAAAATGAGGCTGAGAAGCAAAGAAGGGAGGGGTTGAGAAGTAGAAATGTGAATAAGCAAAGGAGAACAGAGGTGAGTCAGCCTTCAAGAGAGGCTTAGATTAAATTAATTACGAACACATGTGATGTGCGCTAAATTTTAGCCAGACACGGTGGCACATATCTGTAGTCTCAGCTACTTGGGAGACTAAGGCAGGAGGATGGCTTGAGCCCAAGGTTTCAGGTCATGGTGACTGTGACCATACCACGGCACTCCAGCCTGGACAGCAAAGTGAGACTTGTCTCTAAAACAAACTGTTCATGCCAAGTAAAAGTAAAAGTTTTAAAAAAGTGTGCTAAATTTAACAATATGTGCTGTGAGAGGCACCAAGTTCATTCTGCAGAGGGGGTTTGGAAGCAGACTTTGCACATATCATGAAGTCAGCCTCCACCTTGCATACTCATTTTCCATGGGCAACTAGACAGGGGTCGATGGCATGGAGATTGGCCTTGACCTTTTACAGATGGATCTGGCAACAGACCTTGCTCAGACAGAGCTCGGGTGGGACGAGTGTCTGTGTGAGCCCTTGCCCGTCCTTTAGAAGGGGGGGACTGTTTTTCTAGCAGGAGGTTCTCATCTATGCGGCCTCCTTGTGTGTCTTTCCCACCCTTGTCAGAGCTGTCATTGTACCAGCAGAATGCCAAAGACCAAGGCCTGGAAAGACTGTATCTGATGATTTAAAAGACTGTGGCACTGAGGACATTCTCTTGCTCAATCATTCTTACACCATGGAGATGCTGAAAAAAACAACCACACAAACATCTTCCAAGCTGAAATTGGATTTGATGCTTCATGGACACTTGTGCCAAGTGCAAACTGTCCCCTTTCTCATCACTTCACAGGCCCCAGTCATTCTCAACAATTTGAGTAAACACTGAGTTCTCGTCCTAAGGAGAGTTGCTCAAGAAGTTTTATTAGTTTGGATGAATTCTTCCTTCCTCCCTCTCTCTCTTTTTTTGTTTTTACTTGTTCAAAATGTAATGCACATTCTCCGTCCTGATTTAGTCTTTCCACTAGGCAATCACAGATAATAGCTTGGATCACATACTTTGTTTTAAAAATCATGTTTCCAATGAAACACTAGGGGAGAACAGCAGGAGTCTGCAGGCCGAATCTGCAGCTGGCCCCTCAGGCCAGTGGAACAAGCGTCTCCAGTACCTGGGCCTCAGTGCCCTCCTTTGCACGGTGCAATCAGAATTACATTCTCCTGGCTTCTTTCTTGCAGAAAATGTTAAGACACAGATTTAAGAAATTATCCTCTGTGAAGTGTTTAGACACCTCAGAGGGTGAGACTGCAGAAATGCAATCGATTGTCATCATCTCCTCAGAAAAACTGAGCAGCTCTGATGCTATCTAATTGATTCTCACCAAAGGCCTGCAAGGTGCACACCCTGGAGTGTCACCGCCTGAGGGATCGCCAGGCCAGCTGGATCAGTATCTGGACACACAGGAAGATGCGTAGAAGAGCAGAAGGGGCTGCTGCTATGATGCCACAGATTTCCTCCTGAAACTTGAGAAGAGTTGGGCAGAAACGGCACAGAGCTGATGCCAGCATGTCCCCATTCCTGTCTCTCTGTGGCTGCTAATGGACTCGGTTCCCCTCCATCTCCTGTGGGCCCTTCTTGCCTCAGGAACTAGCTTTCACAGTCTCCTCTGCGTCCCCCTTCCTCACGGCCTCCTCTGCGTCCCCCTTCCTCACGGTCTCCTCTGCGTCCCCCTTCCTCATGATCTCCTCTGCGTCCTCCTTCCTCACAGTTGTCACTCTTCAGAACTTCATTTGTCAGTCTACTGAGAGTTAAACAGAACCTTATTTTGCACAAAGATAAAGGGACATTTAATACAGTGTTAAAACCTACATCTGATTTAGATTTATAGACAAGGACCTGCAGGCCCCAATCTAAAGTCAAGGTCACACAAACCGTTAGAGGCAAATGTCAGGCCAGACTTTTGATGCCATCACCAAGAGATACATCTACATCAACCCAAAGTGACATCTGGGTTGTTGACTATGCCCTGCCCAATCTGACATCCTGAAGCATGAGCCAGAGAGGAGTTGGTCATTTGAGGATGAGAATTGACCAGTTAGCAAGAAGAGTGCAGGGCACATCTCAGCATCAGTGCAGGAGCAATGGAGGTGAGATCTGAGCCACACCAGGCTGTGGCTCTGCCACCCAGGGGGCCAAGCCACGCTGTTCACAGCTGGGTGAAGGGGGGTTATAGACGAGATTAAGAAGGAAATCACCAAATTTTTGGAACAAAACAATGAAGACACAAATTATCAGAACCTCTGGGATACTGTAAAGGCCGTCCTAAGAGGGAAATTTATAGCACTGCAAGCCTTCCTAAAGAAAACGGAAAGAGAGGAAGTTAATAACTTAATGGGACTTCTAAAGCAACTGGAGAAAGAAGAACACTCCAACCCCAAACCCAATGGAAGAAAGGAAATAACCAAAATCAGAGCAGAATTAAATGAAATTGAAAACTGTTCTAACTCCAGCATCTAGGATAGCACCCGGTACATGGAAAGCCCCAAGCTAACATTAATGAATAAATGATTGACCACTCAGTTAGGACAGAGTCAGACATATCAACCTGGTGTGGAGGAAATCATGTTGCCAGAAATGGTTTTTCCAGCGGTAATTATGTCTGGTGAGCTGACAGCATTTCCTGGGAGCAGCAGAAAACAACAGAACTGCCATCCTACCCTCACACACAGCTGTGTGAGAATCCAGGCTGGTACCTGGGAATCTGCATTGTTATAAAGCCTCACATAGAATACTTAGGCCAACAGTGCCTGGACTGGCCTTCAGGAACCACAAATGTGAGTTCCAACATTTGTCAACACATGTATACATGAACCCACACCAAAGAATTCAAGACCAAAAGTCCCATAAATGATGGTGTAGACAGTTCGGCACCACACTGCTATATGACCACATGGGCCTGGCTGGAGTGATCCACAGTGACCAGGGAACAAGCTCACAGAGGCACACTCTGACTTGCTAGCTTGAGAAGAAAGGGCCAACTCAAGTGAATCACTTAAAAATCTATACCAAGTTAAAAACTGAAGGATTGAAAGGAAGGCAGTTTGTCTGAAAAAGAGGGTTCCATCCAAGACAGGCTCCGGAGAGACCCCTTGGAGCTGGAGAGCAAGACCCAGGGGCTGGCGGCTGGGTAGCTCTCTGCACGATGGAGGCTCTGTGCAAATTTTAGAATAGCTCCTCATGGAAGGCCAGGCCCCTGAAATGACACCAGGGGCTGGCATGGCCCCCAAGGAGGTCACAGGAGCCAGGGAGAAGCCATGCCTGCCCCTCCAAAGCTGACACAGACTGAAGCTGTGAACCGACCATGGAAATAATTCAGGGAGAAGAATGAAAATTTCAAAAGATAGTTTGGTTTAGAGAAGGAAAGGGGAATGTGACTATCTGTTGACAGTCTGGTTGTGACCCTGGCAGGAGAATCGGGTAAATGCCAGGCTTATGATGTGCCTGGTGGATTCTGAAACTAGATGAGCATTTCCGAGACTCAGTACACTATTTCAGAAATTAAAAGTACCCTGATTTTCATACCTCTTTCTCCCCCAATCAAAAATTAAAGCCTGGTGCTAAACCATTTTTCCCTTTCTGAGACATTGTTCTTTGTAAGAAGGTTTTATTTTATATTTTATATCTCAACATCGTAAGAGACAAAGGCGCTGTCTGCTAGCTGGCAGAGAAACAAACTGATTTTGCTTTTCCTATTCCCACTGTCCTTTGCTGGAAACCGGTGCACCCCTCTGTCGGTCCTCACCTCTCAGGCCTTGCTTTATTCTACACTTTGAAGATGACCTCTCTCAAGGAGCCTCCTTTCATTTCTTCCCTGAAATGGGAATCAGGGAAATCCTTAGAGGGTCGCTGGGGTGTAGACAGCAGGAAGCAGCCCCGTAAGGAGGCGTTTACCATTTCTCTTTCTGTCCTCTTTTCTGCAAGAGGGCACTTCTTACAAAACCAAGCCATGAATAATGGATGCAAAGCTAAGCCTGCATTTCGGTCTTATTAGCATTAGCATGCAGCATGTCAGAAACTGCCTTTCGTGGTGCTAGGAATCAACTTTCTCTCATCTGCAGGCCCAGGTACTGCTGTCCTGCGACCCTTTTGATGTTCCTTTTGAATTCTTCCTCCTTGTCCCTTGCTGTCCTGGTGTCATCTCTGTTGCTGCCTGCCAGGTTCCCCATTCTTGTGTCATTGCCTCTGGGGAATCTTTCCTTTTGTCTTTTTTGTTTGTTTGTTTTTAAATCCATTTTCTCTCTTATTGTTATCCTTCAAGGGATTTTAATCTGCCCTAGTAATACTAAAGAACTTCTTTGTTTTTCCTTCTGAAAATATTTAATGCTGCAAATGCTTAAGACTTTTTTGTCCTGTTTTTTGTTTAGTTGTTTTCTTTGCTTCTAATTTTTTTTTTTTTTTTTTTTTTTTTTTACAATCTCTCCCTCCTGGGCTTTGGAGATTCAAGTCATCCTTCTGCTCACACTTGTCTTCTTTAGTTACACACATGGCTTCTCATCAATAGATCTTTTTATGCAATAAAATGTACACCTTATCCAGATTTTGAAAGTCATTCACTTCATCTGAACAGTCATTCAACACTTGCAATTTGATTTAACTAAGACATTTTACAGGCTGGCATCTCTTACCTCCAGAATTGAGAACCAGGTTGCCAGCTGCACTTCTAACTAGCTGTGTCACCAGGTGTAAATGAACCAGACTGTGCAGCTCTCAGTCTTCTTATCTGCAAAATGACAGGGCTGGATGCAATAATTGCTATGCTCCCTTACTGTTTAAAACTGATGTAATTCTAAGTTTCACTCTAGCTGTAAATGCATCAGCATCTTTCCCAGTTACCTCTTCTCTCTGGTGGTAGATGCATTATTTCACTTCCATCTTTAGACAGCTCAATAACTCAGCCTGTCGTTATACCACCCCGCCAAGATTCCGATTCTGCCTTTATCTCTGTTGCGCTGTCGAGTCTGTCTTTCTTCTCACACACAGCGCACACGGTGTTTATGCTGACTTGGACTTGGACTAGGCAGCATAAACACAGAGCCCACTGGAAGATGCTTTATGAGACGCTCAGGCTTTCAGGTGTTTGCTCCCTCAACTTTGCTCCACCAAAAAGGGAGACCTATTTGCAATGTTCTCAGCTCTCTAACAGCCTGTGCTGTGAATAGTCCTAAATAATATCTAAAGTCAGATTAGTCACTCAAGCAACCAATCTGGTGGCTCTTTCCTTATACCAGTTCACATACTTAGTCACGTGAAGTTCATCCTGCACCTTCCTATGGTTCCTCCTGTGTGTCTGGAGCTCTGGTGGTGGAGGAGGAAACTAGAGTGAGCTCAGAGGAGGTACAGGACCCACTGGAGTCCCTCAGAAAGCTGGAAGGAAAATCTACCTCCTAACCCCAAGATGCTGCTGAACAATCAGCCTGTTTATCTTTTTTCCCAACATGCACAGAACTAAAGCCAGGCTCAGTCTCTCCCACAACATACCAACATAAAGCTCACAACCTGGATGATGAGGCAAGAAAACCAGCCCCTCCTTCCCCTCCTTTCTCCCATTGCCAAGGCTTGCTTCCTGCCTCTGGGCTCTGAGGAGAGGGTACCATGCTGCAAATAGCAGGTCCCACTGGCTTCCAACCTCTGTGACTTCCCCACAGATAGGGTCTGCTGTAGACAGGGCCAGGCTTTGGTTAGGGTCGTGCAATACAGAGGGGCTCCAACCCTGAGCCTGGCTTGATCCTGACCTCTTCCCTCCCCTCCCCAAGTTTCTTTCCCCTCCAAAGAGAATATAGTTCACACAAGAGAGCACAACTTTCCTGTCACCCAAAATGTCTTTGGTGAGTATGAACTAGTTGTCCCTGCAGCTTTTGCCCCAGGAACTTGGGACCCTTGATACAACTGTTTCCCTTTAAGCTCCTTTCTCCTGGGTGGACATCTCAGGACCTTGGTATAGACACTGACCTACCCAGTCTTGGGTATATGGGCATAGCCTGAGCAAAAGGAAGACCCCATCTCTACAAAAAATAGAAAAGTTAGCTGGGCATTGTGGTGGGCTCCTGTAGTCCCAGCTACTGGGGAGGATGAGGCAGGAGGATCACTTGAGCTGACGAATTTGAGGTTGTTGTGAGCTAGGCTGATACTGCTGCATTGTAGCCTGGGGTATGAAGGGAGACCCTGTACTTAAATATATATATATACACATGTGTGTTTATATGCATATGTATATATAGGCATATGCATACCATTTAGAGCCACTTAATTTATAAAAATCCCAAACTGGAAATAACTCAAATGTCCATCAGAAGAAGAATAAATAGACAAAGTATAGTAATTCGTGTGACAGAATACTGGTTAGGAATTAGAAAGGAAGAGACCATTTTCTGTGGGTTAAACATTTGTCCCCTGCAAAGCTCTTATTGAAATGTAATCCCTAATGTGGCAGTGCGCAGAGGTGGGGCCTCTAGGAGGCGATTGGGTCATGAGGGCTCTGTCCTCATGAGAGAAAGAATTAATGGACCAATGAACTAATGGGTTAAGGGATTAAAAGGTAAAATGGGAAGGGAACTGGTGGCTTTATAAGTAGAGGACCAGAGACCTGAGCGAGCCTGACTTTGGTGCATTCTGCATGTTTCCATCCCTTGCTGATCCCCTACTACATAGCCAGGGACTCTGAAAACCTTACCCTCTTCTACCAGAAGCAACTCAACTCTCCTGCCGGCAGCCTTGGTACCAATCAACTCACAGGTCCAAAGGGGCCCCAGAATCCTTTATGAAGGAATTTTCTCAGGTAAAGACAGTTCCCATTCCAAGAGCTCAGTTATTTAGACAGCAAGCATTTTGTCAACTCACTGAAAAATAAGCCAAAACAGCTAACCCTGTTACAGATCTTGTTCTATGCCACTTTGATCCTCTTCCCAGTAATGTAGGTTGAATAAACACATGAGATTAACTCCTGACTTAAGATGGACATAATCAGACCATGTATGTAAAGTTGTGCAGTGTGTGAATTGGAAAGCTGAGCCTCAAGTGCCCGTTTCTGATTTCGTGACTCCCATACACGGTTGGAGCAAGACCATCAAAGCAATTGCTTCAACAGATTTTGCCATCCTTGCCACATTCTGATTTTCTCTAAGTTAGAGTGTGTGACTGCATAGAGTGGGTGAGCTTTCAAGGGGGACCTAGGCAGGGTTCCCAAGCAATGGGGGGAGGCTTGTCACTAGGTGTTAACTGGGCCTGCACACATAGTGATCAGGAGACCACGATAAAACCTGATGATGCTGGGACACTGGGACCTGGGCCTTCAAAGACTTTCTTACAACTGCAGTAGTTTCTCACATAAGGTATAAAATGTATGGGCTTTAATTTTTCTTTTATCCTACATAATGATTTATTTTTATGCACAATATATTCTCTGATTATTCTTAGGTAATTGAGTCTGGAAGAGAGCCGGTCACTCATTCTGCCTAAATTGTAAAGAATTGGGATGATCACGTACTAAATGGCCATTGAGCAGAGGCCTCCTGGCACCTGACACTGGCGCCCCTTGGCTAGGTGACCCTTTGCCTTCCCTGGCGTTTGATTCAGTGGTGGATTTCACACTGTTACACAGGCTGTGTCCCCAGGTGTCTTCATCTGCTGGGGCTGCCGTGATAAACTCTCATCAATGTCCCTGGGAACTTAGAACGCTGGAAATGGATCCTCTCACAGTTCTGAAGGCCAGAACAGCAAGAGCACGGTGTGGGCAGGGCCGCCTCTCCTTTCAAGGCCCCAGGGACAACTCCTTCCTGGTGGTTACCAGCCATTCCTCATATTCCTTGCCTGTCACTGTCTCCATTGCCACAGACCTCTGTCTTGGAATCTCTCTTTTTATAAGGACACCAGCCGCAGGGTTTAGGACCCATCCTAATATAGCATGGCCACATCTTAATTTAATTACATCTGCAAAGATTGTTTCTCAAACTAGGTCACCTCCTGAGGTTCTGGGTGGATGTGTATTTGGGTGACACTGTTCAACCCAGTGGAGCAGATATTGATCTGCTGAAAATGACAGATGCAAATTCAGAATTATCTAGAACAAATGAGAAACTCTTATATGATTGGCATTCCTAAATAACATTCAAGAGCTAGAGTTTACTGACTCTGCGGGCATTCAGCCAGACTTCTCTCCTTAGGGCTTACCTTTGGTTTGAATTATTATATTAGCTCCAAACGCTCACATTTGGCTTAGGAAGAAAAAAATTGTCTGAGGTTATTAACTTCAGTGTTAGAGTCACATTTTTATCTGTGCTTTTAAAGTAGTTCTGGAAGGTCAGCATATAGCCCCCCCTTCTCTCTTGTATCAAAAACCCTCAACAACATTGTTTACATTTGATTTTTATTATAAATGCAGAAATAATGAAATAATATATACTAACACATGTTCCTATAACTGGAGTTAATGAAATGGTTTTATTCTACGGATTTTATGTTCCACACACATATGTTATGACATGAAGCGATCAAGGGAAAGATGTTAGTGTATTAGCACTTATTAAACTTCCTAAGGATATACAAATTAAATCATGATTCAAATATAATAGATGGAGAACCATACTTTAGTGCCTGATCCCCAGGCGCTGAAGTCTCTTTCTTCCTAGTAGGTGACACTGCTCCTCCTCTTCCTCCTCCTCTCAGTCTTTTCTCCTTCCCTGGTTCCCGCCCTGTGGGAGTTTAGAGAGATGAAGAGGGTAGAATCTGTCACGGCACCTGAGTCCTCTGTGCTCTTTGGAGACATTCCTAACTGGAGATCAGGTTCTAGATGTTGGATTAAGCTCATGCTGAAACTTCTCTTCTGCTCCAACCCATATTTTAAAAGAATTTCTAATGTATTTATAAGCACACAGTCACCCACAAAAACAAGAGAAGGAAATCTCTGGACACAAGAAAAGGAGAATCTTTCTAATCCCAGAAGCAGAAGGAAACCCACAACTGCTCCACGTTTCTCTGAATGGGCCAGGTGCAGAGCCAGGCCACACAGGCAGGGTGGGGACCAGGGCGCCATGCCAATGTGGGGTCAGAGCTGAGCTGCCCATCCAGGGCTGTGGTCTTGCAACAAACTGCAGCCAGGTGGCTGGGGCTAAGCCTTGTTCCCTATGCGTGTGGGAGCCCAGAATCCTGTTCCCATTAGGACCCAGGCTGAAGCCTCGATGCCTCATTCCACCAGGAGCCCTCACATCCTACATAAACATGGCACACATGGAGAAACGCTGAGGCAGGAACGTGGGCCACAGGTGGGAGGACTCAACTCGTGTCTGAGGGAAGCATTTTCATATCCTTAAAGAAATAAAGGAGGAAATAGCACGTACCAAATGCAACTTGATGGTTGTAGAAAAAACAGTAGAAATTTTGGAACTGAGAGCTATCATGATTGAAACAAAAACTCAATAGATTGGTTTTCTATTGTTAGTCTGGGTACAGTTCAAGAGTAAATTCATGAAATGGAAAATCAAACTAACAGAATTGTCCAGAATGGATCACAAAGAAAAACATATGAAAAAACATTAAGGGATAAGGAGGATTAATCTAGAAACGTCGACATTCATCTAATGAGTTCTAGATGTGAAAAACAGAGAGGGCCCTTAAGGGAATAGTGTTGGAAAAGTAAGAATTTCCCAGGAGGAAAGAAAAAGGCTCAGTCCTTAGACAAAAAAAAAAAAAAAAAATCTCACAGAGTGCCAAGCAGAATTAATGTTTTAAAAACCCATATTTAGACACATTTTTGTAAAAGTTTTAGAACATATAAGGTAGAGAGAAAAATCCTGAATTCTACAAGACAGAGAAATAGAGAGAGACCCACCCACACACAGGTACAGACACAGCCTCGTAAAGTTTCCTCCAGACTTGCCCATTTAGGAAGTCAACGATTCCTTTGTCTTGACCTTGGATCTTTTGAGGGGAATATTTTGCAGTTTGAAGTATCATCTCTCTCAGTTTCTGGCTCAAGCCAATTCTAGAACGTCCCAGCTTCTCTTGCCTCTGTGTCACAGCCCCTGTCTGCCTGCTCCCAGCAACCTCAGGAAACGTCTGGCGTGCTCTCCGCGGGGTCTCACACTGAAGGGCACCTTTTGAAACTAAGCAAATAAAAATATGAATAGTCCTTGACTTGTTCTTTTATTAAAAACAGCATTTTCCCTCTCAAAAATTTTCATAGACTTCTTTTTCTTTTCTACCATAAAGAGATCTTTGGACATATTTCTGAAAGAAACGTTTTCCCAAATGACATTTTTGGAACGGTTTTCTCTCATTTCTTTTTCCTTGCTGTTTTCTCTGTAGCAGAGTTGGGCACAGGATCTGTAAACAATTTAAGTAAATATAAATTGAAATCCATTAAAGATTTAAGATGTCGTGTTTCTTTCTATAGATCTATGTTCTTTTGTCCCAATAATTATAACTAAAATACTATATCAAAGAGAAAAGTTTCAAAGGATAAAACCTAATATTTTCACTACAGTAATGAAGAACTTAAAGGAAAATTTCAAGGAAACAAGTTTTGTTTGAGTCCACCAGGTGTATTTTTTTATCTTCTAATGATGGAATGAATGACTAATGAATTCCAGAAAAAGCCATCCCAAGAAAAGTCTAAAAGTGCAGCATCGAAGTGGGGCAGCAAAGCGATAGCTCCTAAGTTATCTGTCTAGAGCAGGGGTCCTCAAACTACGGCCCGCGGGCCACATGAGGGGGTGTGAATTGTATTTGTTCCCATTTTGTTTTTTACTTCAAAATAAGATATGTGCAGTGTGCATAGGAATTTGTTCATAGTTTTTTGGGGTTTTTTTAAACTATAGTCCAGCCCTCCAATGGTCTGAGGGACAGGGAATTGGCCTTCTGTTTAAAAAGTTTGAGGATGCCTGGTCTAGAGTATCCCCTCCTTGGCTGTACCACACTTCTCAGATCTACTCGATGACAACATGGACAAGTGGTCATGACCTTGGGGTGATCACTCTAAAAGAACCAGGAATCAGCACAGACATCTTCCCCGTAACCCTGCATCCTCTGTGCTCTACTCCTAACTGCTGTCTGTACTCACGTCAGTTGCAGACACGCCACATCTCCCGCAGACTTGCTGGGCAGCCCTGCAGAGCATTTGCATGACACATGGAGGGGCCCATTCCTGCCAAAGGGGCCTCTTCTGTGGGAAGGGGGCAGCAGGAACACAAAGGTGACTCAGATGGCAGCATAAACCATGTCCAGGGGAACCCTGTGGGTGCCCTGCATTAAGTGCCCGGCAAATATGTGGAGAATTAGTTATTTAATTAAATAACTAATAATTTAATAAATTAACCAACTAATTCCTACCTGAACCAGCAGGTAGGAAGCTCTTCCTCAGGATGAAGATTTGGGCAGAGTATTAGTCACAACACAGAGAGGAGATTCCCCCCACTTTACCAGAGGGGAACACTATGCTGCCACAGTGAGGGTGCCACAGGAGGGACGGTCAGAGTGGTGGAGTCCCAGCAGGTGCACCCTCAGCAGTGCAGGAGGGACAGTCAGTGTGGGGGAGTCCCAGCGGGTGCACCCTCAGCAGTGCAGGAGGGATGGTCAGAGTGAGGGAGTCCCAGCAGGTGCACTGTCAGCAGTGCAGGAGGGACGGTCGATGTGGAGAGGTTCCTGGGTGTACCCTTAGCAGTGCACCTTCCATGGCATTCAGCTTCCAACAACAGTGGAAGCAGCCCGAGTCTTTATTAGCATGAGAAGTCTCTGCAGTAAGGGTCACTACAAGGATCCGGGGCAGAAGGGAGTTTGGGAGGTCTGGCCACTATCAGCTGGGAGGTGAGATGGCTCTGACCACAGGCAGACAGGACTTCCCTGTGGAGACTGCTAGACATGGCAGCACTGGAAAGAGGGGCATGAATCAGTTGGGCTTCAGGTGCATAAAACTGAAAATACTCTAGCTATTTTCAACACAAGGAGGATTCAGTACCAAGGATTAGGAATGGACAAAGTCCCTGGGAGAACTAAGGACGCTCAGGCCTTGGGGCTCCAGAGGCCAGCACAGCTGGAGTGATAGAGTTCAACAACACACGTCCAGGATAGGAGCTCCCAGGAGCCAGCCACCCAAACCACACCCACCTCCCAAACCAGGAAAGTTCAGCACAACCTTAGCTGTAAGACAGTCTCACAAGGTGTGTGTATATGTGTGTGTGTGTGTGTGTGTGTGTGTGTCTGTCTGTCTGTCTGTCTGTCTGTCTTTCCAACTCTGCCATGCAGGAAACCACACAAAAATAAAGTGGGATGGAACATAAACCCAATCCTCCAAATTCTGTCAACATTGTGACTGGGGTGCTGGATTTAGAAGTGGATCATAAGTTAAGGAGCAGCGTCAGAAAAATGGCAGAAGTTCTAAGCAATAGACGGCGGTAAGACCAGGAGAGTCTGAGTTGTCACCATCATGTGACCACTGTCTTTTTTAAGCTCTAGATTGTGTGGGCTGTGGAAAAATACAGATGGTAACTACTTACTTCACAAGGTTATATTAAAGATTTATTAACACCAAAAAATTTAAAAAAAGGTCTGTGTACACTGCAAACTGTAATTTTAGGTGAAAGACAAACCCTCACAACTCTTTCCTCTGATGAGTCAGAAATAAATTCTGTTGGACAAATTCTAAACAGGACCCTCTTATAGAACATTTAAGGAGGTAACGGTTCGTACTTGATGTTTACCTTGATGAGTGATGACTCACGGTAAATGTGAGACCATTCTCCAACCGCCACTGTCCCATGGAGATTTAATTAACCTTAGCAACAGCTCTGACCTACGGCTCCGATCTGCTCTTTCATCTGAAAGCCGGAGTCTGGCGTCGTCACCTGCCATAACCTGTAGAAAGGACCGGAAGCCTGTCCCCACTCCCAAACCCCCCTGTGAGTTCGTCCCCTCACCAACAGCACCCACCTCCTAGGGAGGGCACTTCACCGTCTGGGCCGCCTCTACCCCAGCCAAGGACGACTTCTAGGAGTCAGGTTCTTGCCACAATTCCTGCAGAGATGTCCTTCATTACATTAAGTCATTAAGATAAAGAATTGCTCTCTTGGTTTTAGGAAAGCTGTGAGAACAGATCGAAAAGCTGACCTTGGAATTAATATTTAGCAGACTTTTGTTTATTAGCCAATGTGGTCAAAGAAAAGAAGGAAACGAGGGAAGGAAGGGAGGCAGGTGGGGGGAGGGAAAGAAAAATAAAAGCAGAAAAGAGCTCTATGCAAATTCTGTACTTTAAAGAAAAACCAACCCAGGCACAAGGCTGTTTGGACAGATCTAGGACGGATTTACCACAGGGAGCCCAACCCGGCACATCTGGAGCCAAAGCCATTGTATTTCCATTAGTCGCAGCTCAGTTCCCCAGGTCAGTTCTGCCCCAGTACACCAGAGCGGAATGTGGAGGGTAACACGCTGCTGCCGGGCACACGACCAACAGGGGCAGCCAACCGGGTGAAGATGCCGCAGTCCGGCCCAATCCCACTGCCCCCAATACTCCCAGGCTTCATGGCCCAGCAGGGTCTCCAGCAGGAGTCATTTGTCTTATGGCAACTTGGTCCCCCTTGGTCTATGTGCATTTCAATAAATAACCTTCTGAGGTCATATGGACTAGCTAGTGGGGGAATGTCCTCCAGGGGTGTCCAACCTGCAGCCCACCAGCTGGATGTGGATTCTGTGGGGAACTTTTTGGCTTATCTGTGGTGTCCAATATCACAAAACATATGCCAGGCCTTTTTTTTTATTTTGCTCACTGTCATTGGTGTTTGTGTATTTAACGTGTGTCCCAACGCAACTCCTCTTCTTCCAATGTGCAGCAGAGAAGAAAACAGCTTGGACACCCTTGCTTGAGTCTGGTCTGTAAGTGTGTGGAAGAGACTCTTGATGGAAATAATGACTTTCTACCAAGAGTTACAGGGAATCCCACTGGGGTTAGCACAGAACGGGGGCTCAGCTCAGCTGAGTTCACTATGAAGCCACCTTCTGGGCAGTGAATGGTTTGCTTACCTAACTGGTTTCCTTAAGGACAGCACCCAGCATTTCCATAGCAGTTCACAGTGTGAGAGCAGCATAGTGGCCATTTTTAACTATTTCTTCACTGCAAGTTTCCTGCTGTGTTTCACTGCAGAGGAGATGACACTGGCCTTGACCCTGCCTTGGAACGGAAGCTGCCATGCTGATGTTCAACATCACCATCGTTTAGGATTTTCCTGTGTAGAAGGCCCAGTTAGGATTTGGGGTTAAAGCAAGTGCCCACTCCTGTTTCCTTGAACCTCAGTTTCCTCATCTAAAAGAGAAAGTCAGAAAAAACTATCACCATGAGTTGTTAGGAAGTAAGATAATGTTCAGGAAATATCCTCAGCAGTTAAGCTATATGTACATAGTTATTGAAATGGGTGCAGAAAAAAGTTTAGGTCACCCAAATAGATATTTCAGTGAGGAACTCATGACATTTTCTCCTTAATGATATTGCTGAACTTTAAGAATGTCAAGGATAGCAACATGGTGTTAAAACGCGTACGCTGCAGATTCAAACAATAACGCTTTCCCCACCTCTTTCCAACTGTGAGTAATCCTGTTAGCGGGTACGTTAGCTGTGTGAAGCGCCGTGACTGGGACCAGAGGTGGACACATGCTTTGCATCCGCTCTGTTAAAGGAAGAGTAATGCTAAAGGACGAGGAGACAGTTTGGGAAGCTTTGCATGGGCTTGTGAATCGGTTCATTTTGATCCCTAAACTTCTGCAGTTGAACTGCCTCGTCCCCTGCCTCCCTGGCCGTGTCTCCCAATGTCAGTATGGCCCTACTCATCTTGGTAAGAGCATCCAAGGGTTCTCCCTCTGCAGCTTCAAGGTCAGTGTGTGGTGGCCGCAGCACTGCAGTCATCTTCCTGACCCATGTTTGCTGGAGACTTTTCTCCTCGTTCCTCGCACCTTCTCTCCGAGCAGAGCACAGGAGTGTTGAATCAGAAGCCAGGGAGACAGGCCTGTGAGGGGTGCTAAGTGATGAGGGAAAACAATGGTCACTTACAAATGGCCCTGCCCATCTTCTAGACCAGCGGTTCTCAACCTGTGGGTCACAACCCCTTTATAACAATGAAAATACATCCTGCATATCAGGTTTTTACCTTATGATTCATAACAGTAGCAAAATTACAGTTATGAAGTAGCAATGAAAATAATTTTATGGTTGGGGGTCACCATGAAGAACTGTATTAAAAGGTCACAGCATTAGAAAGGTTGAGACCCACTGCTCTAGACCCACTGGCCTCGGCTTTCCTGGAGGTGGTGACTTACTAGGCAAGTAAATGAGACTTTCAATATGAGCCTTGCTTCTCTCCCCTCTGCTGGGGACTCTTCTGTCTTCTTTTCTTTTGGAGATAAATGAAACAGGATATGAAACTCAAAAATGCACAAGGCATTTGTTCAGACAAATAAAGGATTCAATTGAACATCCCTCATGTTAAATTTCTTCTCTAATTCACACAGTCAGGACAAACCTTAGAGTTTGTTTTCTGTGGGAGGGATTCCTACCTTTGTTTGAAACAGGGCCCTTTCCAAGCACCCATGCATGTCATCGCTAGCATTTGTTAGGTATTTCCTTGCACCTTCTACTTGTACTTGAGAATTAAGTGGCTTCCATGAAGTTAGAACACTCACCTTAATCACCCAACTATCCCCAGCTCTGGTGGCCATTAAGGGTTTGTATGAGTTGTGCTCAATAGGGCTTTAAAAATCAGGAGTCTTTTATAAATTCCCAGAGATTCTTCATCAGTATATGTAAGTGTCACTACTTACAAAATACCTGTTAGCGTCTAAGTACTGCAGGGGTGGATGAAAAGACAAAATAGCGTCCTTCAAGTGCTTACCATCCTGTTAAGGAGTCAGCAGGGTCATGTCATCAGGCCTTTTCAATATTCTCTGACACTTAATCAGGGCCGTGAGAATGAAACCTGGCCTGGGGAGGAGGAGCAAAAAAGAAACTGGTCCATTAATAGGTGTCACAGAACTCAGGGAAGCTCCAGAGATTTGAGCTGGGAGTTCTCACAACCTGGAGGCCCTGTGGTCTCTGAAATCATGGTATCTTTCTCCCTCACTTTACTCTCTTTGCCAGAAAAATGGCATCTTCTGAGTACTTGCTTTCTCTTTTTTAAATGAGTGAGTGATTAGCCAAGTGTAAGTCTGTGGCTGCATGACAGGTGTCAAAGAGCCTGAGAAAGATTACATTCTGACCAAAGTTCTGGCTTCTGCCTAAAGAAGCCTGGCCTCATCCCAATGTCTCCCAAATACAGGAAATTATTAAGGATCCCCAAATATTCACCAGCCCACTGCAATCCCACTCGCCGATGCCCTCATCATTTCGTGTTTGGTTTAACGTGGCAGCCAGCTGGCTGTTCCTCCTCCTTTCTAATTCTTCATCCCTTCCCCTGCTTCTTTTCTTGATTCATTTTTCTAAAACATAGTTCGCTAGGCCAGTGGTTCTCAACTTTCCTAATGCTGTGACCCTTGAATACAGTTCTTCATGTTGTGGTGACCCCCAACCATAAAATTATTTTCGTTGCTACTTCATAACTGTAATTTTTGCTACTGTTATGAATAATAATGTAAATATCTGATATTAGGCGACCCCTGTGAAAGGGTAATTTGACCCCCAAAGGGGTCGCAGCCCACAGGCTGAGAACCACTGCTCTAGTCCTTCAATGATTCCCTATTAAAATGTAAATGCTTTCAGCAGGGACTAAGCATTAAGCCATTAAAGCCAATTTAGTCCATGGGATTTACAACACAAGTAAATTTTGCAAGAGATGGAAAAAGTCCCAGAGGATGGTGGAACCCACGGAGCAGGGGGCCCAGGCCAATGGGAGAGGTAAGTGTACAGAAATCCCAGGAAGGAGAGGTATTTCCTCCACACGTGAGCTCTGGGAACACAGGTGAAGGAGACTCAGCCTGGTCTGGAAATCGGAGCCAGGAGAGATGTCCTGAGTGGGGGGTGAGCCACTCCCTGCCAGCTCCTAGAACTCAGCTACATGCTTGTGCCACAGCCCCTCATGGCTCCCAAACTGTGCCTGGTTCATTCTAACAGCAATGTAGCCCGGGAAGAAGAAATCATTTTTCACCAGATTTTTCCAGAAGAGGTAAAAAAGGAAGGGGCTTCATCAGAAGGGGATATTCTATGCCCATATCTATTTAGTCCTATTTCCAGCTTTTTAGGTCAACATGTTTTTGCAGAGATGGAGGAAAAAAAAATGGGTGGAGACACTCAGCACCGACCATCCCTGAGTGAGGCGGTTCTTTCATTACCATTTATGATCTAGGGCATAATTTCAATAACTCTTCAATCCATTTCATTCACCTTTTAGTTGAGGACAGAAGCTGGAGCTTTTCATCTCAGCCTTTCCGTGGCTTGGTTTCTTGTGGCTGACAAGGAGACCAGAGCATGTTTTTAAACCTCACATTCACTTTCATGGCCCCTCAAACCCTGTTCTGAGAGGCTGATAATGCAGGATATTTGTGCTCTGTTACTTGTTGCAGGAAGATCCAGGAGGCGCAGACACATGCTCCTGTAACTGAGCCTTGAGCTTTGGGGTCATTCTCAGCCTTGGTGGCTGGAACAGCTGCTTTCCCGTGGCTGCAAAAAGCGAGAGAGTGAGGAGACCCCTCTTCAGCTGGGGCTGGACAGACACACCTCACTGGGACAATCCTTAGCTAGAGGCTGGGTGGGATAAGAAAATGTTCCAGAGTCTTAGCCTGTCTTCTTCATTCAGACATTCATTCATTCATTCATCAAACTCATTATTTCCCTTGAACACCCCATCTGCTGGGAGATGCTGAGGTGCTTAAGTTCATGAAAGGGAATGGACAATGATTGTTGAGCAAGGTGCTTGGTGGTAATCAAAGAATGAAGTTAACACAGACTTTATGAATGAAAGGAAGAAAGACAGGACGGAAGGAAGGAAGGAAGGAAGGAAAGAAAAAAAGAAAGAAAAAGAAAACTGGAACAGAAACCTTTCCCCTCAAGTAATTCTGATGGTTCTCTTCCTTCAAACACCCACATCTCACCAGTCCACAGACTCTCATGCTCACTTGCAAACCATCCTGCCACTGGACTCAGGGTTGCATAAGGGCAAGAAAGGGGGGGAAGGGAAGTCGGGGAGCAGGAGAGAAAGTGCTCCTCAGCCAAGTGTAGGGCTTAGAGTTATCCAGGAAGGCCAGGAAACAAGGGTGCATTTCCTGCTCTCTTCCACCTTCTTGGGCTTAGCAGTTGCCTCTGTCCAGGGCAGAATCATGGACCTCTCGCCTTGACCTTGTGCCGCAACAGTGGCTGTCACACTGCTCACTCACGGGTGGGCAGGTTAGTCCGTCTGGATCTTCCCTGCTGCCCTCGAGCTGGGAGTTCCTTGATGTGCGGGACTGGAACAGGGATTGCACAAAGGGACTTGTATATTTGACGATGTGCTGTCCTTGTCTCTGAATTACTTGCCTTTGTGAACATGTTAGCACAGCTTGAGATTTTATGAGAAGCACAAGTCCGGAAAGCAAGTGGCCAGGGCATTCTTTAGGCATCAGGCAATGTGCTCGTCCAGGCCTCATGAACAATCCATCCTGGCGCTCTGATGGGAAGCTGGGCAGGACTCCCGGGCTGTCCTCCTTGTTCTTTTGAACGTTTACCTGGTGGTGGTGGGGAAATGAAGACTATTTGGTCAATACAGTGTCCCCTGTCTGATTCTAGACCTCCTTTGGCTCCCTTGTCTTGCCAATAAATCAGCCTCTCTCTCTCTCTTATCCAAGCTGCTGAGTGAACACCTTTCTGGTCCATTCTTCTGAAGCTCAGTTCTTGCACAGGTGAAGCTGGGGTGCTCTCTCAGCCTCAGCCCCCAAATGTGTGAAGGAGCTGGACTGTGTGAGGAGACAGCAGTGCAGGTCACAGTTACCTGGGGCTGGAGTCCACTCACCCAGCCCAGCCAGGCCAAACTTGGGAGCTGAGAGTTGCAGCAGCAGAAAGGGCTTTCTTTGCAGGGTGCTGTACAGCAGCCAGTGCTTTACATGTGAACTCCCTAATGTCCTAAAGGCAGGGGTGCATGAGTGCCTGGTGATTGTACTTTGGTCTTGCCAGGAAAAGGTGGGATATCTTAAGGGGAAGGGGACCAGGTAGGTGGATTCCAAGATTCTTAGCTTAAGGGGGGACGTTAAAACAAAGAACAGCCTTCAGGATTCAGTTCCTCAGTTTCCTCTTATCCGCATTTTCCAGGTGGTGGAAGTTTCTGAAAAATAACTCAAAACTTAGGTCTAAATGCCATTTATTAGTTTCTGTAGAGAACCCAAACACCTCCTGATTCTGGCTGGCTAGAAGGGCCATTATTCTCATGAGGTTTCTCACTCATTATTCAAGGCTGGCCAAGGGCCCAGACCTTCTCCTGAAGGAACTCAAGCTTTTCCTTTATCACCATGCTTGGAAGGCTCAGCAAGTCCCTCAGAGGGGTCCCTGCTCAGGTCCAGGGGTAGACAAGAAGTATGGGAGAAAAGAAATATGGGTTACATGGAGAAGGAAAATAGTAGGGGTTATGTAGGGTAGACAAGAAGTTAGGTTCTTGGGGGAGATAATAAGCAGTATGAATTACTTGGGATATTTGGGGTAAATAGTTATTTGGGGTAGAAAAGAGGTATGGGGTAATTGGTTAGATAAAAGGTACAGGTTATTTGGGGTGTTTGGGGTAGACTATAAGTATGGGTTATTGGGGGTACATGAGCAATATGATTTATTAGCTATGGGTTGGATATGAAGTACGTACTATTTGAGGGTAGATAAGCAGCATGGGTTATTTGGGGTAGGTAGGAATAAGGGGTCACTTGGATGGTTGAGAGGTATGGCTTACTCAAGGGAGATAAGAAGCATGAGGTATTTAAGCAATATATAAGCAGTTTGACTTGGGGTCTATAAGAGGTATGGGTTACATGGGGGTAGACAAATGTCTGGGTAACCTAGGGTAAATGAGAACTATGAGTTACTTGGGGGAGATAAGCAATATGGGTTATTTGGGTTAGTCAAGAAGTACAGGTTACATGGGGTAAATAAGCAGATGGGACACCTGAGGTAGGTAAGAAGGACAGGTAATACAAGGCAGACAAGTATTATGGGTCACTGGGGTAGAAAAAATATGAGTAACTTCGAGTGGACAAAAAGATGGGTAATTTGAGATAGATGAGGGTCACTGGGGCAGATAAGCAACACAGGCTATTTGGGATAGATAACCAGTACGGGGTATGTGGGTAGATGTGCAGTGTGGGACAGGTGAGAGAGAGAGCATTGTGGGTCATGTGGGCTGGACGAGACGTGTGGGTTACCTGGGTAAACAGACACATGGGCTGCTTTGTGGAGATAAGCGATGCAGTTTATTTGGGGTAGACATGAAGTGCAGATTACCTGATAGATAAGCTGTGTGGCTTATCTATCTTAAATGTACAGGTTACTGGGAGCATATGAAAGTATTGGTTATTTGGGGTAGATAAGAATTACAAGTTACATGAGGTGGATAAAGTGTCTAGGATATTTGTGAAAGACGTTAAGAACGGGTTGTTTTGGGGGAGATAAGAAATAAGGTTTACTTGCGGTAGATCTGCAGTGTGGGGAGATAAGCAGTATCGGTTCGTGAGAACTATAGTTTATGTGACATAGGTGTCTAATCACGGGCTAGGCTAGAAGTGTTGGTTCCTTGGGTCATTTGATGTAGGTAGGCAGCATGGGTTAGCTGGTGCGGAGCAGTCCGCATTACTTGACCAGGAGGGGAGAGGGTGCGCTGTGTTAGTGATTTACTACTCCCATCTATGAAACAACCTCCTGCCTTATATTTTAAGGCGAAATGGCAACAAAAATAACTGTGACTCTAAATGTGCCCAATTCTTTCTCCTTTGCTTCTCCACACCCCCCCTGGACACAGTCTACCTGTGACTTCCACTTTGTGGTTCTGTGCATTTCAAAGAGGCTTCTTTTCCATTTATCATATTCGTTATAGTTCAAAATCTTGATCATATAGACCTTTATCTCATATTTTTCTTTCTAGATTTTAAACAAAATTCACAGCATTAATTTCTATATGATGTAGAAAAACATTAACTATCCCATAAAAGTGACACCAGGCCAGGGACGAGTTTACATGTCCCTCACTGCAAAATCACTATGCATTTTTTTTCTTTAAAGCACTTCTGTGTTTGAGATATTTTCAGCTTTCCCCCATTGTCTTAAACATCTGTTAGGTTGTCTTTCTTCAGACAACTGCTAAATAATAAGGTTATTTTGGGTAAGTGATTATAGGAAACCTCTCATATATCTACCAAATGACATTTTTAATCACATCTTCTCTTTCAACTTTAAAGAACCAAATGATTTCCTTATCTTGACGTGATTTATCAGTTGAGCAGTGAGCCAGGGACCCATGAGATTATCTATGTCTCCTGCACATGAAGGTTCTTATCAGGCAAGCAAAGTTTACACTCACAGCCAGAGAATAAAAGGAAAACAAATGGTATAGTCAATAGTTCCCTATGGAAGATTTTTTCAAACGATCTTATCTAGTAAACCTCTTTCCAAAAAGCTCACAGACAATGTGATTTTCCATTAACTGCAGAGATATGGTAAGAAATGTGGGTAATATTTTTATTTTGTTCTCTTTCCACTGGCTAGCAGCTCAGACTCCTATTTATTTCTTTTTGGACTCTTGGGGATTTTTTCCCACATGAGCTCAAGGCTAAAGATTTTTCTCACATGACTGGTTGTTCCAATGAGAAGCTGAAAAACCATAATGAAAATGTTACCTCTCTCTCCTCTCTTCCTCTCCTGGGACTTGGTAACTTGTGTGGCCCCAGTGGAGGTGGGGCGTTCACTCTGCTCACACACCCTAGCGTCTCCTACTCTAATCTCATTGTCGGTTGACCTTGCTTCTTACTTCACTTCCAGAGCCCACGGTCATGATTTGCCCACGGCTGAAGGTTTCCTGGGACATTGGACTTTCAGCGCTGGGAAAGTTCAGGCAAACCAACAAGGCCATTAACATTAAAATTCTATCCCCAAAACTGGGGGACAGTATGTATGGAATCTAGAAGAGTTGACTAGAGACTAGAATGGTGGTCACCAGGGTGGGGAGGTGGTGGAAACAGGGATCCTTTGCTCCAAGGATACAAAGCTACAGTCATATAGGATGGATAACTAGAAAGCTGGTGTATAGAGGGAAGACCGTGGCTACTATACTGTGTTGTGTACTGGACATTTGCTGAGAGAGTAATTTCAGGTGCTCCCTCCTGCGCACAGAGACGGGCAGCAATGTGAGGAGACAGACATGTTAACGGGCCTGATAGAAGTAAACATTTCACTCTACACACATATAGATGGTGCCAAAAAAGGAAACAGATTTTAAGAAAAGAAAAAACTGTATTAAAATTGTAATAATCAACACCAATAATGTTTGTTATCTTATATATTGTATCTTGTGTCTCTCATAATGACGGAAGTCCAATGGGACTTGAGTATTATAGTTTTAATACCATGTTTTCCTGCTTAAAATATGTATACATTTTTTGGCACCCTCTGTATGTATATATGGCACGTTGTGCATTTTAACTATATGCAATTTTAGAAATAAGATAAAAATTCCATCCTCTCTTAACCTTTCAAGGACAACATTCCAGCAAAATTCTCTCTATCCTAAATCTTGCCGTTCTCTTTCTTGCGTATCTTTACGTTTAGCACATAAACAAGGTCTGATTTCTCACATTGAAAAGTAGTAATACTTTTCAATAGCTGACCATCCCCGGTCAGCTACCCGCCATCCCCTACTCCCTCCTGCCCCGGAGCACCTGGAAGGAGCAGTCTGTTCTCACTGCCTGAAGCTGATCTTGAGCAGCTGTGTCTAAATCCATTCCACTCAGTCCTCTCCTGGACCTGCCACCAAAACTGCTCCTGTGGAGATCACAAAAAATCCCTGGCAGCTAAATCCAGGGTTTTCGGTCTTCCTCCAAGGGTCATCCGTGGGTGGCAGTGCTGACCGCAGTGACCACTCCCTCTTCTTCACTATTCTTTGCTCTGTTGCTTACAGGCACCACCCTCTTGTTCCTTATCCCTGCGCCTTGGCCACACCGACTGTTCATGGACAGCATGCCGAGGCCTAAGGCACATGGGCCTCGGGGCTCCCTGGCTGCTCACAGCAGCGCTAACACCCCGGCCTGAACCATTTCATCCGCATTCCCATCATTAGGGTCCTCTGTCTGTGTTCACCCCTGTCTTGTCTCTGCCTAAACAGTCAACCCAGCAACAACAAGTTTTATTGAAATTAAAGTATCGGAGCCCATAGTACCTCTGCTGAAAACCCTCAGAGGGCTCCCCCACTCGGAGGAAAAGCAAAAGGCTCCTCTTCTTTTCCTACCTTCTTGCTTACTAAGATCTGCCACCATGGCCTCCTCACTGTTCCCTGGGAAGGCCAGGCACCTCCTACCTGCCTAGGAGAGTTATGAGGACGGACATTTTCAGAGGGTTGAGCAGATGATCCACCACTGAAACAAACTGCACCAGGGAGCGTCGGCTCTACAAAGAGGAGTGGGGGCTGGGGAAGGGACCTAAAGAAACTGAGCACCCATCTCTAAAAAGGGGGAGAGGGTTAAGGAAACTGAGCATCCATCTCTACAAAGGGAGGGGGCTAAGGAAACAGAACGTCCTTCTCTACAAAGAGGAACGAGGGGCTAAGGAGACTGAGCGTCCATCTCTATAAGAGGAGCAGGTGGGGAGGGCTAAGGAAACTGAGTGTTCATCTCTATAAAAAAGGGGGGGGCTAAGAAAACTGAGCATCCTTCTCTACAAAGAGGAAGGTGGGGGGCTAAGGAAACTGAGCGTCCATCTCTACAAAGGGGGGGGCCTAAGGAAACTGAGCGTCCATCTCTACGAAGAGGAGTAGAGTGGAGCGCTGAGGAAACTAGCTAAGGACTTGTGCCCACTGAGGGTCTACTTGCCCTCACAACTGTCCTTCCAGCTGGGGGTGGCCACAGTCGGGCAGTGGGGAGAGTTTGGAGAGGGCAGGGGATGGGAGATGCTATGATCGCTTCTCTCCCACTCTACCTGGGGTGACTTCTCTGTCAGCAGCTGTGCCTACTGTGGCTGCCGCTCTCAGTGAGCCAGCCCACACCGTTCCAGCTTGCATTTGGCGACTCTGACTCCTGGGCAGCAGTAACATTGTCTGCTGCCTTGGGGAGGCCGTGGCTTCCCGCCGAGGCTCACACCTGGGTAAGCTCATTTCTCTCCATTGGCTTTCCAATTCCCCCACTGCCTGTGTAACTACATCCAGAAATTAAATTCTTTGTTTTAAACACTCAGTGTAGGTTCTGTCTTCCTGGATGGATGCTTGACCTCATGGGAACAGGTGCAGCAGGCTGCCCAATGGTTGCCATGATCATTAACAGCCCAGCCCACACAGTAGGCACCTGGTTTTGTCTGGGCCAGGAAAGAGATCCGAGCATCAAAACACTCACTGCTCCTGATTGGAATGAGCTAACAGTTTAGGTGGCAGGTGAGGAATGTTTTTTTTTGAAAAGAGTAAGTAACAATTCAAATGCCAACATGCAGAGTAAAACAGTTTGTGCTGCATGAATAGAAATTCTCCACAGCTTAGACTCTGCATCGCATGGACTTTCTACCTGTGCAGGTGTGAGTCACTCTAAAACGAAGGGAAATGCATGGAAAGGCCAAGGTGCAGGTACAGAATATTTTCCAGGTATTACTTTAATACATAAGTATACTCTCAGTATGTACATTCTGACATGGTCAGTAGCTAAGAAGTGGGCCGGTGGGAAGAAGCATGCCTCTATCTGCAGCACCTCTGATAGAGGTCATGTTCAATTGCTTCAAATGGGGACATTTAACTTGGCCACAGCAGAGGTGGGCTTCAGAGCAGATGGGGCTTCAGAGCAGAGGGAGGCTTCAGAGCAGAGGGGGACTTCAGAGCAGAGGGGGGCTTGTTTGGTGTCTGTGTTGGTGGCAGATATTTGTCTATAGCTTCTTGTGGTTATTTTATCAGGTTTGTTGTAAGGCTAATACCAGTCTCATAAAATGAATTAGAAAGTGTTCCATCCTCACCAATTTTCTGAAATAACTTGTGTGGCAATGGTATTACTTCTTTCTTAAATGTTTGGTAGAATTCTCCATGAAGCCATCTGTGCTTGGCATTTCGTTGGTGAGAAGTTTAACAACCGTTTAATTTCTATAACAGACATAGAGATATTCAGGCCATTTCTTCTTCAAAGAGCTTTAATAGTTTGTGTTTTTATGAAATAAATTTATTTGATCAAATAAGTCAAATGGTCAAATTTATTGACATGTTTTTTAAAAAATTCCTTTATTATCATTTTAATGTCTATAGTGATTTTCTCTTTCTTCTCTCTCTCTCTCCCCCTCCCCCTGTACCAGTTTGGTAGAAATTTATCAATTTTATTTATAGTTTTTAAAAAACAGCTTTTCATTCAGTGATTCCTTTATCTATTATTTTCTGTTAATTTTTATTGATTTCAGCCTTTGTTCAATTCATAACTGGAAATCAAGAGTAATTCTGCTGCTTTTCTGATTATTTGGACATCAGTAACTTGACTCTTTTGATTTCTTATAGATTATAGGAAGCATGAAACTTAGTGCACATTCTCAACACCAGCAATTCAAACATGGAAGTTTCACTTAATGAGGGAAACGAAAAACACTCCATAACTTAAAATACCTTATGCCCTTGCTCTGCCCTTAGCACTCGTGAATTCAGTGACATTGGCTCTAGCCAATTTAAAGCACACATGTCGCTTTTTAAACTCCCCAAAACCTTACAAATTAATATCATTTACTGACAAATTAGTATCCTTTCTTCATTTTACTTATAAGAAAGCTGAAAGTCAGAATGAGAGATTTCTAATCACACATTAGATTTGACTTGTGAGCCGGGGCTCTTAGACACCATATTTTACCATCTCCAAACTGAAATAATTCCGGGTTGTGGGTAATCCAAACAATTAGTTAAGGAATTCTATTTTTTTTCAAGTTGCGGCTCAGCAAAAATACAGCTTGCTTGCTTTTTCTCTGAGCATAGTGGCTTATCTCATGGCTATTCTGCCCTCAAAATCCATTTGAACTTCTCTTTATATGACACTTAGAAATTATAACCTAAAATCTGCTTATTTTGATTCATTTCTGTGCAGTTTACATCTGCTCTCTAAGGCACCTAGGTCAGAACTCAGCAAACACAGTATTTTCTCAGCTTTAACGGATCTGGGCTCAGAATCCACCCCGTATTTAATTAGTTAATTTTTCTTTGGATGAATCATCTCACTGATTTGAGCTCACTCCCCTCAGTAAGCGGCATGGAAAAGCTTGCTGGCATGGAAAAGCTTGCTCTGACGTCAAAATGAAAGAGTATTTATGAATTCATGTGGAGATGAGTGTAAATAGTTGTCTTTTCCTGTAGATCGCCTTTCTTCTCTCTATAAACACATCAACCTTTCCTTCTCCCAGATACGTTATCACTTCTTTGTTTTACTCTTTCCTGGTCGTCCCCTGAAGCTATTTCTAGAGAAGCTATCTAGGCTCATCTTTATCAAACTGTGTACAAGTCATCCTTAATTAAATTTTAATGAATTTCAATTTTGAAAATCATTTGGGACAATTACAGGATTACTTATTGATAAATGGTTCTCTATTAGTTTAATTTTTTACTTTAAATTGAAAAGATTATTGATGTAGAAAAATTCACTAATAGAATATTCTATTTTTCTTTTTATCTGACTTTCTCCATGAACTGTAAATATAGACATATATATATATAAATTAGTTTTAGAATATAATTTTTTTGGTAATTAATAGCTGTAGTCTTCCATTTATTTTTCAGCCTTTGTGTATTAGCAGTTCTAGGTTAGAAGAGGCAGGATATTTTAGTTATTTATTATGTTTTTTGTTTGTTACATTTTCTTTATCCTTGAATGATTATATGGCCCCCAAATCATTGCCTTAGGCCAAAGATGATAACCTGATTCATCTGCATCTGGGGGATTTGAATTTTCTAGCCCCATATGAACACACAGGCATGTGGAATATTTCTGCTGACTATTTTTCCTTATTGATAATATTTAAATTAGATGGTCTTCCCTAGGTCAGGGCTTGCCTGCAGCCACGGTGGTGGGAAGGAAGAGGAGTGAGGCATGCTGGAAATGTGGGAGCTGCGGGAAGTCTGGGATTTAACCTGGGGAACTGTGATGACATTCCCAATTCCTGAGAGAGAAATCCTTAAGCCTTTCAGACACCTAGGAGCCTATATGGCACAGTCCATTGGCCGGGGGTGCCTGGTCCTCAGCTGCACTTCATCCCACTCCCCACCCCCCCGTCCTGAGGGGACTCTGTTCAGGAGCCAGGCCATCTGTGCATCCTGACTGCAAGGAGGATGCCACCCGCAGCCTCCACGGTCATTCGGCCAGATGCAGAGCAGCAGAGATTGACTTCCTCCTCCAGAGAGGGGTTTCTAGTTCTATCAGGAACAATTTCCTCCCGGAAGCCCTTGTAAACAGCCAAACCATTTTGTAATATCAGTTCTGATACACAACTCAAGATGTGCACGGGGACAATCACATCTGACGTCATGCAGCTGCTGGACACTTGGTCTGGCAAGTTCAGAAAGGGATGTTTCTGATTAGAACAGATTCTTTCAGGAAAGCATCTGAGACACCACCTGCGTCTTTTGCCTGAGGGAGTCCCCAAGGGTCAATATCACCTCCTTTCCATTCCTGTGTTAACTCAGTGAAGAAAGAGTGAAGGCGAGTGAGTCAGATGTGGGATAAATCATCACACCTATATCAGTGTGTGTGGCTTCTGAGAATAAACAAAAGAAAAATTAACCTGTTGGTTTGCTGTTCGAATTACATTATTAATCAGTTCCCTCCAATATGTTTTAGCCAAACAGTAATAACTCATTATCAGGTGGTGCCCGGGAGTGTCAAGCAAGCTCCATGGAAACAGCCTGCAATAAGAGGTGCTCTTATATTCCCTCAGAGGTACCATTCCATCAGGCATTTTAATGGGACTTTCAACATTTGGACAGAAAAAGAAATACGTGTGCTCACATCTATACTGGCATTTATGTGTGTGTGTGTGCGTGTGTGTGTGTGTGTGTGCATATACATGTATGAGCTGGCTGACTGTCCCTCATGTAGCATCTGCCCTCAGATGCAGTTCTTCAGGCAAACCCCTCTGGTCCTTACCTCCTACACCAAACAGGCCGTCATCAAATGCATCACCACGTGTTCCACTACAATGACTAACACTGGCTCCACACCCAGGGAGCTGACAGGTGTTGGTTTCCAGGGACTTAACATGGAAGGGAATTTAGAAGACTAAGACCCCTCCCAATCTCTGATCCTCCCCAGAACGGAGGGCAGCTGTGGCCAGCAGCCGAGATGCTGGGAGGCTGTGTGAGCTGGGCAGCCCTGGCGCAGGCCCAGGGAAAGGGCAGGCGGACAGGGACCTGAGGGCAAAGGAAGCCCCCCAATCCCACAACAAGAAGTTGCTCATATAGATTAGGACCTTTCTTGGAGGGGTTAGTGTCTTGAACCTTTGCTAGTAAAGAGAGTAAAAATCTGATCTGCTAACACGTTTTGCCAAAGCCAATCCCAAGAAATCCTAGACATTGTAACAATAAAATCAATAAAACTGAAATGGCAAGACTTGCAGTGGGCAGTGGATGGAGGGAGAAAAAGATCTCTTTAACAGTGTTCTCACCTATCAAATGTTGAACTTGCGACAAACTAATTTATCATCTTATTATTTTTTTAAGACGGAGTCTCAAGCTGCCACCCTGGGTAGAGTGCTGTGGCATCACAACTCACAGCAATCTCCAACTCTTGGGCTTAAGCAATTCTCTTGCCTCAGCCTCCCAAGTAGCTGGGATTACAGGTGCCCACCACAACACCTGGCTAGTTTTTGGTTGCAGTTGTCATTGTTGTTTGGCAGGCCCGGGCTGGTTCGAATCCGCCAGCTCCAGTGTATGTGGCTGGCGCCTCAGCCGCTACAGGTGATGAGCTACAGGTGATGAGCCTTATTTATCATTTTAAATCAAAGCAAAAATATGAAAGTGACCTTAAAATATTGAGTTTTCTGCAGAGGTGATGGTACCTAAGGGACCTCTGTCTATCACAGCTGTCCATATGTCCTCATCATAGCTGTCCAGGACCTCCCAGTGTCAAGCAGCAACCAAGAATCAAAGATCTCTAGATTTTGCTCCAACTGAATCAGTTATCCCCCAAAGGGGAAACAAATTAGTTCTCCTATCTCAAAGTGTTAGCTTAAATCTAGCTGAACATGGGTCTTTCTAAAGCACCAGCTCCAGAGCAACGTCTTCCTTTCATTTCTGGTCACTGCTATTCACTTGGCATTTATCAGATGTGCCACCAGGGCTCGTCTCTTTTTCTGTGGATGGTGTATTTTCCTTTCTATGGAGCAGCTTTCTTAAAGGCAGGCATAATCGTGAACACAGCACTTACCTTGTGTCCGGCACTTTTCTGTCCTCTTCTATATATGTACATTAATTCACTTTTTCTTTACACTACCCCAAAGAAGCTGGTGCTCTATTATTAGCATACATCTTATAGATGAAAAATCTAAGCAGAGAGAGGTGGAGGAGCCAGCCCCAAATTACATAGCTAGTTAGCAGAGGAGTCAGGATTTAACTCCAAACAATCTGCGGCTGGAGGCTGCTCTTTTCTGCTGGGCTTGCCTGACTCTGCTGGGTCTCAGGGCACCAAAAGCTATGCCGTGACAAATGAGGGTTCCATCTCCCAGGAAGTCACTGGCCATTGCTCAGAAGAGAAGTGGGATCAGGGGAACTGGTAAAGATAAACACAAGTTAGTCCCCACATCAGGAAAAGAATTCAAAGCACATGCTGTGTTGATGGTGAGTTAGTATAGTGAGAGCATTATTTAAATGTCTAAGGATCAAACATTGTTTGCATCATTTTGAGTTGCTTTAAGTACCATTGCTAACATATTTTCTCAGGGATGCAGTGAGGGGAATTCTGTCACAGTCATGTACGGCACAGGAAATGCTGGCCAGCAGTGATGGCACCTACAGTGGTGATCCCGGGAGATCATAATAACGCGTTTCTGTACCCTTTCCATGTTTAGATACACTGAGATGTACAAATACCATTGACATTACACAGCTGCCTACAGTATTCACCCAGTAACACACTGTACATGCTCATAGCCTGGGAGCAATAGGCTGCCCCACGTACCCTGGGTGTGTAGTGGGCCATACTGCCCAGGTTTATGGAAGGCCTCCTATGCTCTTGGGATTGCACCACCACGAAGCTGCCTAGCAACACATTTCTCAGAACGTATCCCCGCTACTAAATGATGCTCTACTGTATTACCTAAAATATTAAATTCTGTTGGAATCTGTGCAATTCACATGATGCTATGGATATAGTTAACCAGATGGATAGACCTGGTATAGCCTATGTCTCTGGAGGACGGGACAAAAGTTCCTCAAGACCAGCAGCCTCTTCAGAAGAGATGGTAAGGGTAAGGCTGGTTTGATCCCTTGCTGCTCTTGGATGTTCCAGTTAACTCAATAAATATCTGCTGAGCACACACTGTGTGTAGACACCATTTTAGGTTCCAGGTCTTTAAAGTGAGCAAACAAGTGATGTCTTTGCCTTTTATGATCTTGTATTTCATTTGGGAGAAACAGGTGTTGAATAAGTATATCACAGTGAAAGAAGTCCTTTCTGAGGGGCAGGGGTCAAAGCAGGAGGCCAAAAGGGGGCCGTGGTAGAGTGTTGAGTGGGAGGGAGCAGGGAGCCGGGGTGGCAGGGGTGAAGAGGTGAGCCTGAGGGACAAAGAGCCAGCAACGCTCAAAATTATCTGAAGAAGATGATTTCAGCAGAGGGGATTGGAAGCAAAGTTTCCCTCTGAATAAAACTGAATAATTTCAGTTTCCCAGGAAATCAGGACAGCAGATGTGGCTAGAGCAGGGTGAGAGAGGGAGATTTGGGAGCAGTGTGGTCTGACCGCGTAGGGCCTTGTGGCCTACAGTCAGCGGCTTGGATTTGTTCTAAATGGGCTGGGAAGCTATCGAAGGGTATTAACTAGTAGAAAAACTGATTTTCCTTTTTAAAAGACCACATTAAACTGCGGAAGTGACCTGTGTTCACAGCTCAGGTTTAACACCTTCTCTTGCACTCTATGTATTTGCTCTGGTCCTTAAGGCCTGGCTATGCCTAGTGGTCAGCAGGTCCCTGGGAGAGAAACCAAGGCCAACTGAAGAGTGTCCCTTAAATCCATGACTTGTTATGGTGCTGAGCAGTGAAGTTTACACATCACAAAGGAGTTCAACCTCTGCCTTTGTTCTTTAAATAGATTTTGTACTTTAAAAAACACTTAATGCTACAATCCCCCATGCTTTTTGACCATTGTGCATTTTTTAATTAAGAAAGTATATCAAACATAAAAAGGCATTGGGTCAAAACAGGCAAGCAATATGAGCTTGCTTGGGATGGAAACAATTTTAATTGATGCCATTTGCAGACATTTAAATATTTCATATTTAGTTATTAACACTGCAGGGAGAGTGGGCACTTCACGCTGACAGACCAGCAGAAAGAGCACCGCCGGGGTTGTGGTTTTCACTTGCTCAGGTCTAATTTTGCTTAGGCTGGAGAGTTGTGTGGGTCAGGTGAATGCCGGGTCCTCGAAGGACAGAGGACAGGGAAGTGATGTTTCCTCTTTAAACCTGGCCAGTAGCATTGGGAAGGAGGAGGATCTGTGCTGGTGCTAAAGGCCATTTCTCCCTTAATTCTGCGAGGAAAATCTTTTAAATAAGTACTGTAGCTTAGTGCTTAGTTTTCACGATGCCCACCGCAGGAGCTGTGGCTGAATGCACTCAATCAGCTGTGTAATTAGACAGCCCGGCTGGCAAGGAGAGCGCCTGGTGAGCTGAGAACTTCCTCATTTTATTCCTTGTCTCCAGCTCACAGTGGAGTCCGTGGTGCTTTCTGATTTACATCTGCCTGAATTCTACTTTGGGGAATGAAAGAGGAGGAAAGTAGGAGCGAGTAGAGAAATGAATTGTTCTTTCTCTTGTTGACATTCACTACAGAACAACAACAACAAAATTAACTGAAACAAGAATAGGAAGGTCTCTAGTTCAGTGTTGGCAGGAACACCCTGAGAGCTAAGGTGCCACCCGTCACAAGCAGTTCCAGAGGGACTGGGGAGTCCTTTGGGGCAATCCTGATCAAATCTCCGTTCCCATCTATCCATGTGCAAAAGTCAAAGGACTAGGAAATGCAGAAACACTGTCTAAAATTCTGTGAGCCTGCAAAGGGCCCTTGACCTCAGTGTTCACTTATCTCCGACTTCTCCAACGCTGATGACTTTCTCACTAGGAGGAGGAAACACAAGCAGCGGCCTCTAGACAAGGCAGACAGAAGCTTTCCTGTAAGCACAAGCTCTCACCAAAGCACCATGGAATGGAGGCCGCATTTTTCATCAGACTTTGGGCATGTCGGTGCTTTTGTTTACAGCTGTGTCAGGCTTTAGAGTTTAGTTATTTCTAGCCACATCTGGTCAGAGCAGAGAGAAAGTCCCAGATGAGGCCGTGGTTCACAGCATCTGCCTGGAACCCAACAGACTTGGACTTGAAGGCAGCATGTTCTACAGAAATGACCTTCTCACTGTCCTTCTTCCAAATCTCATGGCTGAGACTTCAGGGGAGAAATTAGGAGAAATGCTTTAGGTTCTTACCACTTTCTACTAGCACATGATAGTTGGACCTTGAATGCGTATGAAAAGGTGCTCTTTGAGAGATAACTTCCTCAACCACTTGAGTAAGGCCACAGAGGGCTGGCTCTGAGGGCTGGGCTTTGATCAGAATCTATAACTACAAGGCGGTCTGTCCAAGCCCATTACTCCACCTGGACTTCTTTGATGACTATTTGAAGGCTAGAATTTACTTAGGATTTCACCTGGTATTTCATTTAATTAAAGCCCTTAGAACTTTGTTTTTGCTTCTTAATAGTTTCCTCATTTCCCACTCTTTTCACACATGCAATTTCCTGCATGTTATTTTTCCGTTTCTTTTTAGGGAACATATGGAAAGTCCAGCTTTTTCCAAGTAAAATCTGTAGAACTGAGGTCATTTTTGTGGAACTAACTGGAATCATTCCAAAAATCATGCTATGCTATGGAAAATGGACTGTCTATATGCACCAAGTGGGATGTTAGGAAACATCTGGCCTCATGAAACCACCACACACATACACACACAAAAAATTTATTCAGGAACTAATTCTTACCCTACATAATATTAAACGTGTTCCACTGCATCTTGTGGGATAAAATTCTGGACTTGCATCCCTGTAATTTTATAAGATCACCCATGGGGGACAAATGGAAACAGCACATTTAATGATGTTCCATTATCTGGTCCCAAGGCATAAGGGCTAAGAACCCTCACTAAGACTGGAGGCATTTGTTGGATACTTATCCAGGCTAATACATCAATCCAAAGCCATGGTGGGAAGCAAATAGGTTGCTAGATGTTCCTGAAACATCTGCATCACCTGAGCATGCAGAAACTAAGTGTGGCCACACTGATGGTGCCTGGGGTTTGTCAAGACTGACCTTTGCCACAGCTGACCTCCAGATCATCCTCATCTTCCAATTTAATTTATTTCAGGATAACTTAATCCAATAAGGTTGCAGTAGGAGCACTGCACTCTGCAGGCAGAGCCTTAGGGATGGTCGCTGTACTGGAGACTTTAGGAGAGAATAGGATAGGGTAGACATGTGAGGAGCAGGAGGGATTCTGAAATAGCACAAGGCATGCTAAGTCCACATTTTCTCATTTTGTCCTCCTGAGTTTCCTGTGACATTGTCTCATCTTCTTTCTACAAATAAGGATAACGAAGTGCAGAGAGTCTTCTCCCAAGGTTCTAGGTGATGAAGTAACAGAATTGATTTAAATCTGAGTCCACCTAATTTAAATTTATGCTCATCACCACTGCTACTCATGAGTCACTATGTCACCTGCCTTGACAGCACCTGAAGGGGAGAAGGTCTCCTTTGAGCTCATCCACAGGACAGGCTGCGGGTTGAGGGTTCTGAAAGCTGCACTTCCTTAGGATAGGCCATGGTGTTCTTCGTTAAAAAATAACCTCCAAATATCAAAAGTGTGATACCACCAGTGTTTACTTCTTGCATGTACAATCTTAGATCCAAGTCAAGGAGCTCTTCTCCAAGATATCTTTCCATGATTGTGGCTCTGCCAGCTCAACAGATAGCCTCTACCATTCATGTGGAAAGGCAGAGAAGTGGCACAGGAAACTCACACCCACTTTAAATTGCCACCAACCAGAAATCCCTCCCTTTCCTTCTGCTCCTAGTCCACATACCTGATGCTGTGCTTTGAGTGTTCCCCTCCAAAATGCATGTTGAAACTTGATTCCCAATGTGGTGCCTTTAAGAGGTGATTGGTCCTGAGGGTTCTGGCCTCCTGAATAGATTAATCCATTCTTGGACTGGTGGATGATCAGGTTATCATGGCAATGGGACTGACGGCTTTATGAGGAGACAAAGAGAGACCTGATTAGCATGTTAGCACTCTCAGCTCCGTCACCACATGAGATCCCAGGCTGTCTGGGGATTTTCTTATAGAGTCCCTCTCAGGAGGAAGCTCTCACAAGATGAGGATCTTTGACCTTGAAATTCTTAGCCTCCATAACTGTAAGAAATAAATTCATTTTCTTTATATATTAATAAATTGCCTAGTTTCAGGTGTTCTGTCATAAGCAACAAAGATGGACTAAGCCACCTAACTCCTGGCATGATTCCAACACGATTGTAAGGAGGATTGGGAAGTCTTCCCATGTAGCCTGGAAGGATGGAAGAACTCAGAGAGGAAGTGGAAGGGAACAAATGTGCTCTCTTCCTTCTCAGCCCAGAATGACCTATGGGCTGGCAGACACCCGTGGCAGCTTCCCTTTTCCAGAATGACCTGTGGGCTGGCAGACACCCGTGGCAGCGTCCCTTTTCTGGTTCACTGATATACTCAGTTACTATTGCCAGAAAACAACGCTTACTCTAGGTGTCTTATGCCAAATGGATACCAGCCAAGTAAAACTAAAAGCTGTCCCAATAATACAAATAATAAAGACCAAGAATTTAATACTTCCACTGAAACAGGGAATTAAGGTAAGGTAATGAACATTTCAATTCCCTAGTTGCTACTTAAATTATGGATTTCTCTCCAGGTGGGAAATGATAGCTCACCTCTTCAACTAAGCCCTTTGGACCACCTGCTACTGTGCTAAATGCTGAGGACAGATACAGATTTCGTACTTTGGGCTCTTGCTGTTGAGTAGAGAAGATAAAGAGAATACACAAATAGCTGTAAACATTGAAGCAGGTGAGGACGCTGAGGAAGTCAAATAAGAGACACGCTATTTCAGGCCACAGGAGCACAGCGGATTGTGAGCAGAGCCTACCCAAAGGAGGACTCATGGCTAGGCCAGAAAGATGAGCAGGACTCATGTGAATTCACCCTTGGTAGCTGAAATTAGGAAACCCAGTTAATGGAAAGACACATGCAGTTCAAGCTGGAGCTACCACTGGTCTAAGGCAAGCTGACTGTAGCCAGGGAGCAAAGGAGAGCACAGAAGCTAAGAGAGAAGCAGACGCCGCACGGGAGAGACTGGGACTCCCTGTGAGATTCAGCGAACTCCTCCCAGCACGGGGTCCCAGGGCACCAGCTGCCCCGCACTTAGTGTTCATGGCAGAGTAAGTCAAAAGGTGATAAAGCACGGTTCTGGAGCTGGACCAGTCCAAGTTCATATTTTAGTTTGCTAAGACAAGAGCTGTGCAGTTGTATAAGATATTTAACCTCTTGTAAATTTTAAAATGGAGAAAATAATTCACAGGTTTGTTATGAAGATTAAATGAAATCATATTTATTATCACGAGCTTTTACCTCAACAATTCATACGTGTATTTGTAAATAACCTGCCTTCTTCTTCTGTTTTCCATATGGAAGGAACCAAGCAAACCTTGGTTCCTCATGACCCAGAGATCCCACCCGCCTTCTGGCATTTTATGAAATTGTCTCTGAGAGGTCAGGGTGTGAGGCAGATCTGGGATTTTTCCCAAGTTGGAACATCTGAAAGATTTCTTCTACTTCTAACATTCTGTGATATTAAAAACATGAATTAGTGTTTATTGTCCCTGTACAGCCTTTAAAAATAATGGGAACATTTTGAAGACCAAGAAGTGTAAGAGTGATAGTTCAAGGATCATCTTCTTATGCTCACGTAATAATGAGCTCACGTACCCAATGCACAGCACTCCAAGGATCATCTTCTTATGCTCACGTAATAATGCTCACGTACCCAATGCACAGCACTCCACAAGGACGGCACAGAAGATAGTATTCTTGCCCCCAGTCTTCAAATGAGAAAATTAGGGCTTCTTGGGTTCTCCTGCGGCCCCACCAGGAAGGTGTGTTACAACTGTTCCAAGAAGGGGGCAGAGAATGGCAGAGAAGGTGGGGGGTGGGGGAGCACGGGTGGCAATTGTGATTGGTGACTGAGTGGTAGGAAAAACCACAACAGCAACAAGGGGATCCAGCTGTGGTGTGTGTGGAAATGTTTAACAGCAGGCTCTCCACAAACACACACTCACACACACACTGTAACACTAACACATGCCCATCTCTGCTGCGTGAGTGCTCCCTCCAAGGCTCGCTGCAAGCTGCCGACCTGCCCCCCGACGGTGCAGCTGGGAGGTTTACACCATTTCAGGATCCCATATTACAGATAAAACCGACGTCCATAACAGCCCAGCACAGATCTTCGTAAAATGTAGCCCAATGATGAAGAAATGAAGAATTCTGAGCACTTATTAACTTTGCTCTTTAATTCATTCTATTTAATTGTGAGTTTACCTGATTCAATTTTTAGTGTCTGTGTTTAACAGCAGGCTCACAAAAAGCTGGTAAAAGCTGGGTCCAGTACACCACTAGCTGTGTGTTCTCATCCCTGCAAAGAGAGGCGCAGGGAGTCATTCCACCCCCCTTCCTGTGCAGCCTGTGGGGGGCTAATGAAGTGGCCATTACAGTGACCTGACTCTTCCTCTGCCTCACAAGTCCAGCCCACCTCCCCCCCCTCCTGAGCCATTATTGAAAGGAAAGGGCAGTTTTCCATCGATCCTTCCCTCCCCCTTCAGTGTTGGTCCTGTGACCCCGTATTGAGCGCAGCTTCCATAACAAACCCCCATACTGTGTGTTTACTGCGACACCTGGAATATCACGATGGCAGCACCTATTAAGCACTGACTGTGAGGACAAACTTCCAGCCCTGCCTGGCTGGAACCATGCAGACCTCGTGAATATAGGCTTATAAATTTTATAACACCCATGAAATATTGCTCTTAGAGTAGGAACATTGGAGAGATGGTTAAACCAGACCCCAGTTCCCTCGAGAACTATTTTTATAGCTATTAATCTCAGTATTTACAGCCATAATAGCTATTTCTTTGCCGGTAGATATACATAAACAAAACCAGTATAAAAGAGAAGTTGTTTAGACACAGTAAGTGAAGATCCTCCTGCGCACTTAGGATGGAGAGCAGATTACTCACTTCCTCTCTCGACAGTGATTATCTTCTGTATAATTTTTACTTCATTAAATTCTGAAAAGAGTGCTTCAAAAACAGCAATCACAAATTCCCCAAAGCCATCAGTAACTGATCCCACAGTAAGGAATGATTCCAGTGTGAGGACGCACCCACCTGCACTGGCTGCAGGGAGTCTCTGAGAATCCCTCTGAATGCTGGAAGTCACAGCCCACCCTCCTCCTCTGTGGGGCCGGGGGAATTTACGTACTGCAGCTAAACAAAACATAAAATGTTATAGTGTCTATTTTCTAGCATGTAGAATGTTTGCCCTATATAAAAGTTTATTGATACCTTCAGGGACCCAGATAAATTTTGCAAATTCTCACATTCCACTGCCTGTGCTGCAAACAGGTTTTATTTGAAAGTTCTAAATTTTTGCAGCATTTATTTATTGGGTCATAGACTTCTCTTATTTGTATTTGGGAACATATGAATAATTTTGTAAGCTTGCATATGAACCAGCTTATACTGAGACTGTCATTTATAGTTGTTTCAAATGTTTTGTCCGTTTTAATGTCGTGTGTTTTTGTAGCTCCATATCTCAATAAATATTTATTCTACTGTGTCGTGGTATATATTGATCGATGGAGAATTTTGTACTCTATATATTGATGCTGTTCATTTTTTTCTACTTTTAATTTTTTTTATTCTTTTCAGCCTATTACTATATGATGTCATTAGCGATCTTCGGCCAATTTTTCTCTACGAATTCAAATTGAACCAAAGTGCTGCCGAAACAGCCCGAAAAATTAACCAGGCATTTGGCAATGATAGTGTTAATGAATGCACTGTTTGATGTTGGTTTGCAAAATTTCGTTCCAGAAATTTTAGCCTCGAAGATGAGCCCCGAAGTGGTCTATCTAGAGTAATCCAGGACGAGGATTTGAGGACCCGGTGGAGACTGACCCATCACAAACGGTGTGTGGGATGGCAGAAGAACTGGGTGTCAGCTCCCATGCGGTTTTTGATGGTTTAAAACGTATTGGAAAGGTCAAAAAGCTCAAAAAGTGGGTGCCCCACAATTTAAACGATCGGCAGAAATTGTCACGTTTCGAGGTTTGCTCTTCATTGCTTTTGCGCAACCAAAACGATTCTTTCTTGGATCAGATCGTCACGTGTGAGGAAAAGTGGATTCTCTACGACAATAGGAAACATTCAGGACAGTGGTTGGACACCGATGAGCCACCCAGGCACTTCCCAAAGGCGAAACCCCACCAAAAAAAGATCATGGTTACTGTATGGTGGTCAGCAGCTGGTGTAATTCACTATAACTTTCTGCAACCAGGCCAAACCATCACAGCAGAGTCCTATTGTGAGGAAACTGGTGAAATGTACCAAAAATTGCGTCAGCAACAGCCAGCACTGGTCAACAGAAGAGGTCCGATCCTGCTCCACGACAACGCCCGGCCGCACGTCTCATAAATCACCGCCCAAAAATTTTAATTGAATTGAGCATCGAAGTTCTGCCCCACCCACCATACTCCCCAGACCTCTCGCCAACTGACTACCATCTTTTCAAGCAGTTCGATAACTTTCTCACCGGTAGAATCTTTGCCAATCAGGACCTAGCAAAAACGGCCTTCGTTGACTTCATCGAATCCCAAGCACCCAATTTTTATGCCGACGGAATTAATTGACTTGTGTTACGTTGGCAAAAGTGCACTGATTCAAATGGCACTTATTTCGATTA